>CM057161.1:25031813-25046813 GCA_029962745.1 Echinometra lucunter | reverse complement strand
AAAAAAAAAAAAAAAAATTGAACCCTGAACTGTAATTTCCAAAGTCCTATCACTTTTACCGGGCTTACTGGGGAGGGAAGGGGGCAGGGGGAGGAGGGGGAAGGGCAGTCTCTTCTGCAGATTCAAAATTGCAGACTGATATATTGGAATCCTCATGTCTTCGTGTATATTACCGGTATGGACTGCTAAGTCAAATATTGCATTATTCTAAGATACATGTATAGCAAATATCTGTTCTTTTTAAAATACATATGGTATCAACCAAAACTAATATCACCTGTTTGCATTTTCAGTCTGGTAAATGTATTTCTATGTGTGGGCTGTGTGTTATTGTAATTTTGGCTTCAAATCTGTCGAAACAATAATTTTCTTTACCATGTTTTCCCTTCCAGGCACCCCTCTCGTCCAAAATGTTATGTTACTGGTGAACATGCTACAATTCTTGTTCTGCGTGTTAGTTTGAACTACCTCCATATGTCATGATCATACTGATTACATCAAACTCAAAATCGCCAGAAAGGAGTGTTACGAGTTATCTATCTCCTGCAGGTTAAAGTGATTACACAATGGTAACATTTTTTTTATATATGATCGAGAATAGAATTCTAAGAAGAACAACATTAAAAATTTGATGAATTTCACCAAAAAAATGAGTATGAGGTATGACGCAAAAGTGGGTACCCAGCTTCGTGCATTGCAGTTGTGCTGCGCGCTAGACTGTACAATATGTATTATACCTTACGCGCATTTTGCTAGAATTGCGCGACAAGGTACCCACTTTGACGTCATTTTGACGTCAAAGTGGGTACCCAGTTGAAACTGGGTCACAGCTGAGGGGTCAAAAATATTCTGAAATCTTACCACATTTTGGGGTTTCCTTGGCAACACGGCTTTTTAAAAAACTTTAGGCAGATGATTTTCTGCTAATAAAATCACGCTCTTTTAAATGAACTAACATTGTTTCAGCATTGGGTACCCCCGAAGACAAATCACATTTATTTCAGGCAAAATCCATGTGTGTCTTGGCTCATGACAATAATCATGATTAATTTGAAACGACTGCTCAGAATTAAAACTTGGTGGTAAGTGACCAGTGAACCGACTTCTATAAGTCTTCTCCGAGGGACTTGGTAGTAGAAGATTAATGCCATATGCCAAAGGGTACCAGCACATTGACTTTGTTTTGAACCCGGGACCATCCCCTCCCTCTCCGAGCTAATCCAATCTTGCATACATACATATCAAGTTTCAAAAGAAAATTACCCCCCCCCCCCCCATTTCTGGCTTCCGCAGCTAATTTAGACCCCATGGGCTTCTTTAGAATATTATTTTTAATCTTTGTTTTGCTTTTCTATGGAAAAGGGCACTTTAAAGTCTTAAAACCCCTTTTCTTTTTTTTTTTTCTTTTTTTTTTAATTCTGTTTCTTCATTGTCGTAATTAGACCTGTTCCCTTTGATCAGGAATCCTGTATTCGTAGCTGTACATCCATTCGATGAATTTTTAGAGAATGTTGTTTCTAATGAAATATGGGGTATATAACCAAAACATGACTCAACCATCATATTCTGGCACGCGACTCGAGGTCTCGGTGGTAAAACGTGTCCTCTTGTTTAAATAAACATGGCAAACGCGGTTTTTCTTGTCCCGTGGTTTATGACAACCCAACTCGCCCTTCGCGTTGGAGGCGAGTTTGTGGTCTGGTCAAAAATTAATACCTCTGAAGTTCATTCATTTCACCATCTTCTTTAAACTTTTCGCATTGATGAGAAAACTTTTGTGAGCAAGGGACATGGACAAGGCAAGAAGAGAAGGGAGAAGGAGGGAGAGAGGAAGAGGGAGGCGGGGGGGGGGGGGCTAAAAAACTCTTTATTTAGAGCAACATCATAAAACCAATAATCTAACGCGGGTTTTTTTTTTATAATACTTAAAGGAGAATAAACCCTGTGGAAAAATCAATTCTAATGAAAAGAGAGAATAGAGAGAGGCAGATTTTTTAAAGTTCCATCAAACACTGTTACGAAATGAGAAAGTTATGAAAGTTTGAAAAGTCTCAATTGACTTTCTATGGCGATCCTCAAATTGGCAATGTTTTTTTCAAAATGGCAGGTTTAGAAGGATAACTCTCAATGTATTTTGTACACAAAACTTCATATTTTCTCCATTATCTCTGAAGGTGCAGTTTGCCTCCTTAGCTCAAGATATTTCATGGGAAAATGTATTTGACACAACATGTTGCGTTCACAAAGATACAAGCAGCATCTATAGAGTTAATGGCGAAAGTATGAAATTTTGTGTACAAAACATATTGAGAGTTGTCCTTCTAAATTTGCCATTTTGAAGCAACATTGCCAGTTTGAGGATCGCCATAGAAAGTAAGTTGAGACTTTCCAAACTTTCATACATTCTCATTTTGTACCGTTTTTGATGGAACTTTTGTTTGAATGGCTTCTCTCTATCCTTTCTTTTCATTAAAATTTAATTTTTCCCCAAGGTTTCATTCTTCTTTAAAGGAGAATGCAACCCAGACATCAGTGTGCTTCCAGTGAATGAAGAAGAACAAGAAGAGTAAACAGTGAAAGTTTGAGCAAAATTGAACAATCTGTTCAAGAGTTATAAACTTTTAAAGTTTAAATAAATCCTTATTATGGGGATCTTTGAGTTGGCAACTCCACCAGCATCTGTGATGTCATCTCGGACAACTCTCCATTCATTTTGTACACAGAATTTCACATTTTCTTCATTTTCAAGAAAAATAGAAATTTGTTTTATTTATCATTTGAGTATGACATGGCTACATCAATTCTGCAAGCATTTTGGGAAGAATTAGGTTGATTCCTGACTTGAAATTTCATAAAAATCTTTTTTTTTTAAGATTTACGCCCAAAATGAATGAAGAGTTGTCCACGATGTCATCACAGATGCTGGCAAAGTTGCCAACTCAAGAATACCCCCTAACAGGGATTTACTGAAACTTTCAAAATTCATAACTTTTGAACAGATTTTCCGATTTTGCTCAAACTTTCACTGTTTACTCTTCTTGGTCATCTCCATTCACTAAGAGCACACTGATGCCTGGGTTGCATTCTCCTTTAATGTGGTGATCATGCTGCAAAATTAGTAAAACTTATTGTCGTCAAAATTTTGCGTTGTTATTTCAGCATTTCCTCATCGTTATTATAGGCTTGTTGGAGCCTAAAGACGACCCTTCAAAATTTTGCTCTATGAATGAACAGCAGCATTAAAACAAATAGAACCATATATTATTCTCTGTCATAATGAAAAGGGAAACAAAATATTTTGTATCCTGTCACGGAAAGTGTTTTTGTGAGGATAAAAGGGGCCAGCTAGAAAAAGAGGAAAAGCACAAAACAAACGCATTAACTTTCGTAACATGAATGTAAGACAAAAATAAAGAAGAAAAAGGTTACATTCCTGTGATATTTCCTCGAAAGAACCCCTAATGATTGTAATGACGTCGACTTCGCACGCTACCTTAATTCAGTGTTCAATGGCGTAGCCCCTTACTTTCCATGTAGGGGGCAAGAAGGGGAGGGGGCGGGGGACGTAAGTAAAATGCGGACTGACTAAAGGCAATATAGTCTCATATCTTCCTTTCATTGAATGAGGGAGGGGGGAGGGATTGACTCTCTATCCCCTGCTAAAAGAAGACTTTCATTTAGTTGTCTTGTTATACTTAATAGAAAATGATCTTCACATGGTAACCTTCTTTCCCCTGGAAACATGCGTAGGACGTTATTTGTCTAGAAAAAAACATTGAACTAACATGTTTTTGTGGATTAGAGCTGGCCAGACAAAAGGAGATAAAGAAGGAGTGGGGGCGACAGCGAGTCGCGGATTTTCAGGAGGGGCCCCTGTGTTAATGAGTGGGCATGATCCACACATTTTATTGACTTAACCTATCACGAGCAAGATTTCAAAATGTTTCTGTGAATTGTTTCTTTGAAAAAATATTTATCGTTTTGTTTATTTGATAAAATACTGAATGAATTGACAAATAACATTATGCTGATGGTTTCTCCGTTCTTCACTGGAAAGGTAGGCTATCTCAGCTATTTATATGATAAATGAAAAGGGAAAATATAAATAGTTCTGATTAAACTTCAAGATTTTTCAGTTAATGAATAAAACGGTTAATGACAGTATATCATTTTGCACGAAATATCGAAATTCAGTCGAATTAACAAAAAAAAAGAGAGAAATATTTGAACATGTTTATCTACCTTGTTAAAAACAAAGCAAATAGAAAACACAACAAAAAGTAAGAAGAGCCATAGATACGTGACATTATTGTCCGGAATAAATCCTTCCTTTACAGCACAATATTGTATATCATTTGAAAAATGTATAAATGTGTAATTCCGGATATGTTGACAACATTGTGGTTTTAGGAGCAGACAAGTTGCATAGGAAGGAAGGATTTGGGATGAAGACGCGCGGTTTTATCCGCTATAATTAGCCCACCATTCTTGAAATGATTGAAGACGGTCATATTTCCACAAATAGCTTCCGGGGTCTAGACCAAAGTACTTCCTGTCTCACCTAAGGTCATCTACCTATTACTTCTAAGAAAGATGGAAATATTGTCACGTTCGCGACTTTCTTATAATTATTCAGTACTGTTATGCCAGAATCATAAATATACAAATATGCTGAAAATTAGTTCAAAATTTGCGGAATCTTTGTATTGAACATGCTGTCTAGGCTCTCAAATGTCACACGAGGGACCTGGATTCAATCCCCGCTCGGCGTATACATCCTTTGGCAAAGTGTTTGGCCACATTTTGTGAATGTCCCTCTCGACTCTGTCATAAATGGTCTGGCACTGCTGGGTAATATCAACTGCAGGCAAAGTGAAAGCATTATTAATACTAATGTGGCTCCCCTAGGTAAACAAACCCCAGCAATAACAATTATTATTATTATTGTTATTATTATCATTATTATTATTATTATTATTATTATTATTATTATTATTATTATTATTATTATTATTATTATTATTATTATTATTATTATCGATAATTAACTCTTGGTATACGGAGTGCATATGCGAATATAGAGGGGACCTTCTTAATACTCTTTCTCTTCATTAATTTTCTGAATGTTACCTTTTACATATCGTGAGATAAGTTATATTTTGCTTCATAATTATTTTAATTTCTAATGCTCCTTACATCTTTATTAATGTCTTATGGAGGAGCGATGGCTCAGTGACAAAGTAATGGTCTTGTAAATAATTATAGGAGTCCGGGGTTTGAAACCAAGTGGATGTGATAGTGCTCTCTGGTAAGGCATTGATCCTCCTTACCCAGTCCCTCAGATGGGACTCAAAACCTATGCTCAAAACCCTGGAACCACTAGTTGCTCACCTACAAGCACACACACACACACACACACACACACACAAACACACACACACACACACACGCACACACACACACACACACACACACACACACACACACAACCCCACGCACATTGAGTGTGGGGAACTGTATTATTTTCTCTACCCCGCAAGCACTTCTCCTATTGTATCTTGTACCCCCACAAGCATGACGGAATTTTTTTATTGTCTGTAGTCTGTACCCCACAACTAACGTGATGTAAGAACACACGCGCACACACACACTTTCAATAACAATCATGTAAAATAAACAACAAATTAACTTATCTTGTATGATATGTCAGATGGTTGGCAGATATCATGTCACAGAACTTAACATCACCCATAACGAGAGACTGGACGAATTTAAATTGAATCAAACACTCCTTTAGAATGATAATGAAATCTCTTTCCGCGTGGGATCAATACACGTCAAAGTCAAGTGAAAAATTAAGTGACTCGACGTTATGCAGACACTAACATCATCGAAAACAAGACAAATTTATAAAAGCAAGGCGTCGATCCATCTTCAGAAAGGTAGGGGGACATAAAACGGTGTAAAATGTCTTTAAAATCCCACCAGTTTTCATACTGAAAAAGCATGCTTCAAAGCCGACAATAATATTTAATTGAAGACAGTATACATGCATTTTGTGATTGTATTTTTAAAATAGTATTGATGAAGGTTTTGACTTCTTATGAATTTTTGCTTCTGTTGATTAAAAATCTATTTTCTTCGAGTATGTTAGTGCTGTAAAATTTGTCATTTCTTACCAATATCTAGAAGAATATTACGTCGTGGTCCATCGAAAATTAAATCTTGATATATATTTATATTCTCTAAAAGGTGACACTGTATCTTTAAGATGTTTGCCGTGATGTATCTATCCGATGATTTTCGCATCTGATTGTCGAGATAATTTCATACGTGATGAAAAATATATCACAAAATTACGACGCGTACAATGATTAGGAAATTGATTAGCACACTTAAATGGAATATGGAGGCACAGTCTTTGGGTGTCAGCCAAGATGTTATTTGATCGAAAAAAGTTAACTTTTAAAAAATCTAAATGCTTATGAGGATTTACAACCTTCTCGAGCATAATTATAAAAATGTGACTGAATTACTCGAGGGGAAAAACAAAGGTGACAATAAACAGAAAATCAGCTGATCTCATCGCAGCTGAGAGTACTTTTAGTTCATTTTCGTTTTTGAAAGGTTCTCGATATACAGGAGTAGAAAAATGATAACCTCCTAAACGTACAACACAGTTTTAAGAAATGAAATGAAATGGAGGATTTCTCAAAGACAAGGCAATACGAAAATAGCAAACAAAAAGAAATAGGAGAGAGAGTGGTAAAAAAATCAAATTTGATAGAAAAACAAAAACCAAAAACTAAACAGATAAAGAAAAAAATGGAAGGGGGGAAAAAACCAGGGCCCTCTTGCATCAAAAGTTGCGATTTAAACGCAACTCAAAAAATTAAAAGCAAATCCCAAATGCTCAATCCTGATTGGTTGAAAATCAAATTGTGTTTTTGTTTTTGTTTGTTTGTTGTTGTTTTTTTGTAGCTGCGTTTGATCGTAACTTTTTATGCAAGAGGGCCCAGGAAGAGGGAGAAGACGGGAAAGAAGAAGGTATAAAAGAAAAATCCCATAAATGCCGTCCCCGCAATTTGGTTCCCGTATGAATCTCGGCCCTTTCGAAGCTCTCTAAGAATATAGCCGTTTTGTTTTGTTTTGTTTTGTTTTTCTGTGGGAGTGTATTGTTTTTCCTTTTTATCGACTTCAAAAATTATGAGAGCTGCCTGTTGCCTAGACCTTGACAACCATCAGAGATGGGCTGGCCATTGAAAGTTCTGGAAGTTTTCCGCATATGGCGTACGATAATCCGGCTTATTAGGGCCGGTGGGTTTGTAGTCTGAGGGCCAGTGGATTTATGTTAATTGGCCCGGTCAAATTTGAACTCCCCAACAAAAACAAAAAACAAAACAAAACAAAAAATTGCAGGCTGACCCCCCCCCCCCCCCCCCCGACAACCTTGAATACCTTTACAGGAACAGTTTGCAATGTTAAGACCACTCTATTCCGTATGATATACGGCTGTCTGGAACTAAATGGACAATTTTCAATGCCAGACTGTAGGTAAGAACCTAGATATAAATTGATATAATTAGCAGCTAAACTGCTAAAGTAACTAAAAAAAGAGATGAAAATCAATTAAATCACCACCTCTTGCCTTAAGGTTTAAAGTCCTTGGCACTAACAACGTTAGATTTCACCTTTTTCCTAAGACCATGTTTCATATGTTTCATTCATGACAAATTAATTTTGCTTCCTTTTGTTAGAGGACGCGCCTAATTCCAATTGATTTTATTTCGCAATTTACCTGAAGGCAGAATGGACAAATGGAACTCTTCTTATAAAATATGAAAGAGGTTAATTAATGTTATAAGCCAGTTAATCAGTCAACATAAGGTGTGATGTAATTAGTGAAAATCTTGCCATACCCTCACAGGCACGATTAAATAAGGCACCCTATTCTCTGAAGGAAGAAAAGTTTTAAATATCTCTGACATGCTGATTTAGTAAATGTAGAGGGTTGGAAGAAAGAAAAAGGGGAAGAAAGGCAGACAGAAAGAAAGAAGAAAAAGGAAAAAGACGAAGAAACAGAAGAAAAAGAAGAAGAAGAAGAAGAAGAATTTACATTATGTAGCGCTTAATACATCTCGTATGTCTCTAAGCGCTTTACAGAAATATCATTACCCTAGTCATCGGATTCGGGCTTTCCCGCATACAATGTGTGCACCTTCTCCACTCCCGGGGAGGATTCCAGCCAGGCATCATCTGTAGACGTTCACATTGCTAAACAAACCACAATGACATCCTACTAGATACCCACTTAACACCCGGGTGGAGAGAGGCAAATGTAGATTCATATCTACATTCATATAGGGGCATGAAGGGCAGCGGAGGGACTCGAGCTCGGACAACGAGACCCACATGCAGTCCGGTGAGGACGTGACGTATCCGCTAGATCACGACACCTCTACACAAAAAGAAAAAAGAAGAAGAGGAGGAGGAGGAGGAGGAGGATGAAGGAGAAGAAGAAGGAGGAGGAGAAGAAGAAGGAGGAGGAGAAGAAGAAGAAGAAGAAGAAGAAGAAGAAGAAGAAGAAATAGTAGGAGGAGGAGGAAGAGGAGAATATTTTCGACAACCAGTCCATGCAGATTCAGTAAAGGGCGAAAAATGAAAAAAAAATTACTCTGTTGTTCTAAAACTTTTGAAACTTGTGAAATTAGCGTATAAAAAAAAATCTTTTAACTGAATAAAAAATCTGTTTTGTTTTATCACACTGTTCTTAAAATACTGTTGTCATAATGTTCAAAACCTAATCATTGTGATATTCTGTTATCACTGGTTACGTTGAATTATATTGTTCAAAGAATTTTTTTGAAAATAAAATGGCTAGCCGGAGGGTAAATAAATGTGTGTTTGTACTATACTCTTTTAAGGTTGGCCTTTTAAACAACTGGATTTTCGAGAAATCATAGCTTCTCGTATGGAGTTTTTGCCAACTGTGAATATCTTTCATTGAGATTGATTCGTTGATTAGGAATGTCATAAAGGCATTCATAGAGGCTCACCTTATTTATAGTCTTATTATTCGATCCTTTTTACGATTCAAGAAGTAAAGAGGTTTTATCATGGCAAATCGATATAACTTTGATCGGTGGCATACTGTTGAACCCTAAACTTTTGAACTTTTATTTAATTTTTCATTTCCAACAAAATTACAAATCAAAAATACAATCAGTGTGATAACCGGGAGTATAATGAAAAGTTTCTACTAGCATTAATCTGAAATAAACATAGAACAATATAAAATTATTTATGATAATTTTTTTTTAAAGTAGAGTTAATGGGGGCAGTGACATTAGAGCGAGATGAAAAGGCGCTTAAGGTTCAGGGAGGAGGTATCCTCATGAACATTCCTATCATTTTATTTTTGTAAAGTTATTACATTTTCAACCTCTAAAGCTTCAACTTTTATCGATTAAACCCACGTTCGAAATTAACTTAGGTCCATGCTTGCAGCGGTGTGAAACTTCACGATTCCTACCACAGTCTTTGCAAAATACAGAGGACAGGGCTTGAGAGCAAGAACAGGCGGACGGACTCCCTGGACGGCAGGCGCGGTTCTACGGGGGGGGGGGGGGGGAGCTTTGGGGCGGAAAGCCCCCCAAAATCGCTCAAGCCCCCTCCCCCCCCCCCAAAAAAAATGACGACATAAGTGCAATTTTAATCTCATGTAGATTCTAATATTTGTATTAAACCCGCATATCAAAAAAAGAGAAGAAAAAGAGAGGATAAAGAGGAAAAAAAGAAAAAGGAAAAACCTGGGAGAGCTCGCTCGCTTCGCTCGCTCGCATTTTAATGATCTTGACCAATACCGGTTATATTACTATTCCTAAGAAAGGAAATAGGTTTGCATCTTGTCTCGCTATCCAAAGTTTATGCTATTCTTCTACTAGTTAGGCCTATATAACTGCAATGATTCCAGAGCGGCAAGTTGACCTGAAATAAATAAATTTTCAGGAGATAAGGCCTGTGACCATAAACCTATTCGCAATACTCTCTGTGAGAACGGAAGATGCTGATAAATATCATTATACGTTACGAGAGGGGAGTCGTACAACCATGATAACCCGGCCTCAATATTAAAAAAAAAAATTTTGGCTCGCTCATAAATTCTAGAAACGAAACGAGATGTTTTCGATCAACAATCATTCTTATTTCAGCAACAGTCTATGTCTCGATATCATAACAGTTTTTGCAGCGACGTGTCCGACTATCCTCGAAATAATTCTGCAGGGAGTGTACATGATAAGATCAGTTAGTGAATTTTGTATATATTTTTTCTTCGCTCGCTACGCTCGCTCATATAAAGAATTATTTGGGAAGGCAAACGATAAGGCAAGCAAGGGAGGTTACCGAATATAGGAATATAATGTATTTTAGTGTCGAAATAATTTATTATTGTTTTTCGTTGCTTGCTTCGCTCGCTCATAATATCTAGAAACGTTTCTAAGTATGGTTTTGGACAGGAAACAATTTATTGGACCAGCGAGGTTTACCATAATTTGTGACCAAATATACCAGTTAAATATCTCATAGGCACAGAGTATATTTTGATGACAAACTAAGACATCTTTTACAGCAAGATGTGGGGGGGGGGGGGGGGGCTCGTTCGCAAAAAAACCCCCAAATAGTATGTATAGGGGACAGTGTGCGGGCGGGCAAGAGGATGGAGTGTGAGCAAGAATTTGGAAATTGTTTGTTTCGTGGTGAAAATTAATATAATGGTGTGTATGAGTCCTTGACACTGCTTACTATTGATCGTCACATTACAAAACCAAGTGTATTATACTTGAAAAAGTTTTCAGAAAACATTTCATATTTATATTATTTTCATAAGAGATCAGTGAACTGATAATAAAAGTATTCGTTTCTCTCTTTATCATAATCATATTATTATCATTATTTGTTTAGCGTCACCTGAATCACCGTAACCCTTGGGTCTTTCCCCGCCCGCCCCCCCCCCCCCTTATAACTGATTGTGGGTGTGCAGGTGGACCACTACACCAGGGTCCCCCTCTACTCTTACACGAATAGTGCAGTGGGTTCTCAACATGCAAACACACTGACTCTCCCTTCACAGGGCCTCCCTTTAACGTCCTATCCGATGGACGGAGTGTTTTCCACTATAACATAGCGTTCGTCTATGAAACAGGATAGGGTTGCACTCGGACCCACGATCTTTTGTTCGACAGGCAGACGCTTTACCGACTGAACCAACTCGCTCCCTATATAACTGAGAAATATAAGCATGTAAATATATCCTTTTTTATGAATCTCTATACAGCTATTACTAAACTGATTATTTTTTAATTGCTTGTTCTTGTCATCTACATCATTTTTTTAAAGGGCAAAGTTGATTTGTGATTCTGGATTGACTGATATTACCCCCTCTATCGACAAGATGCTGCACATTATCAATAATCCAACCAGTTATCCAGCCAGTAGTGGAAGTTATAAACTGGTTCGGACTCAAAGGACCCTGGTTAGAGTCTTCGGATGGTGACGTAAAAGGTAGGTCCCAGACGTAAATAATCATGACTGATTGATACACGTCTGTAAAAACCCAATTCAACAACAACAACATACGTCCACTTTGGTCACTGAATTTGGTGGGCTGCCCTGTGAAATTCATGCTAGTGCGTTCTTTTCATGAAAAGAAGACCTTTTGAAAAGATTACTTCAGTATACATGAATAGATATCTATAGATAGATTCTTCTTGTTTCCTTCATTAATTTGCATGATTATTGTAAAATTTTTGTATGTTTTTATAGTCTTATCATTGATTTTCCGGACTCCCGCACTTTACACGCATTGTTTCATTTTTTAAATTTCATTATTACTTCGGGGAAAATAAATTATCACTGTCATAAGTTTCATTTGGTTAAGTCAATATTCCCGATTCAAATTCTTCCAAGAAAAGTTTAATTTCATGATTTATCTCTATCTTTTGTTGTTGTTGTTTGTTCTGTTTTTTTCCCTGAATTTTCGTATCAGGCCTCCTCTTCGAAACCCAATTAAGTGGTATAACCCAGGTCTTAGCAAACCTTAAGGACCAAAGTCCAAGTTGTGCCCCCCCCCCTCAACCTGAATAGTTTTCTGCTTGTTAGAGGATTCCATACTATTAAAACACCGTCCCCAAAAGAAGCATGTTAAGCAGAAAGAAATTAACCGAACAGAATCACTTCAAAAATGTTAAGCGAAAGTTATATTGCTTAACATTTTGACGCAGTAAGAAAGTTCACCCTACAGATTTCCTTCAAAGTGTAATAAGCGAAAATGTTACATCGATCATTGTCAACAGCATCCAATAATATCTACCAAAGTCATTATCCCTAGGATCTTTGTTTTCTTTCTTTGAAATGGCTGATTCTATCTCTGATTCTATCGTTGATTTTTTCATTGACTTTGTTCATTGCCAATTTCTATTCGTTTTTTTTTTAAACACAAATATGCGAGACATGTGGTGAAAGGAAATGATGGCAGAACATTTCCTGCGTAGGAGAAGATGTACTTCCTAAATAGATCTAAATGGTTTGTTTATTCATGCTTGTCCTTGCCTATTTCCTTTCCAAATATTAGGCTTGCCTTCAACAAAATGTATTTTTTCCCCCGTTGTATAAGGTAGACCCTCACACAGCTGTAAGGTACACCCAGGCCTTAACTTCGTATTAACGGCCTTCTGGCCCTTATAAGCTTTTCGCATTAAGCAATTGGCATGAGCGAAATTTTCTTAAGGGGGCCCTACATCTCTACATCTTGCCCGAAAATGCGCTGTCCAATACCTAATACTTGCAAAGCAAGCAATATATTTCACCTTTTCATATTGAAAATCTTTCATTGTTCACGTTGGTACTTACGTTTTACTTTTTCCCCTTTTTTTTCCTTTGGCGAGGAACAGGGGGTGGGGGGGGGGTGGGGACTGCAGTCCCACCCCTACCCCAGTACGCCAGCAATGAAAGCTAACGATAATCGTACAAAGAAATATCTTATAAAGAAGGACCGTCGTATAACAAAAGGGGCGTACTCTCTTGTAAAATTGTTATGGTTTCTCCGTTTAAAGATACATCGAATATAAAGACAGAGTCAGATGTTGTTTCTGACCAGGTTACGTCATGGGCAAAGCTGGACCAGACAGAATTACAGCCACTTCATACAAGGCGGATACTCATCAGCTGATTCTCGATTGAGTTTTCTTTTGAACGATTCTCAAACGTGCGTTTTCGCTGTACGAATTTAGCAGACGATTGTGTCCGATCAATTATTTTCCTGAACAGGTGCTCTGCAATCTTTGCCTTGGATTAAAATGGAGGGAGCGAGGAGACTCCCTTGCAAGACAAACTGCAACCCATGGGCTGAAATCCTAGGGGGACAGGCCAGAGGGAAGGTCCCCACGATTTTGAAGAGAGCACAATTTCAATTCCCCTCCCCCGCCCAATACACATGATTTCTCGTCCTTTGACATAATTACCTAGAATTCTTTTTCTTCTTCTTCTTCTTCTTCTTCTTCATTTAGGAAGGAGGGGGGGGGGGTGTATATCCCCCTCCCCCATTCTTGCTAACACCTATATGTTCCGGTATATTATTCTGGGCTTTATTCGTCAAAGCTACAAGGTTAGTGTTATGGTTGTATGTGTATTTTAGGCGGGTTTTAAGGTTATAGAAATAGATATCTGGTCCAGTTTGAAATGTGGAATTTCATTGTAAGATACTAGCAGAGGAGCGTTTGTCACCGACGCATACATGTATTCCGCACACTGTGCAGCTGCATGTGCAGTGTTCATTTACCTTAAAGGGATTTGGTAACTTTGCAAATTGTCGAAAACAAGCTCAAAGGTGAATTCATTGTATGTAAATATTTAGCTACATAAATATTTGACAGAAGGCCTGAGGGTAAAAATACATTATATCTACTGTCAGGCGCCCCGGAAGCAGTTTGAGATGGGGGGGGGGGGGGGGGGCTCATCTCTTCAGGGGCTCATGTCTTCTCATTGTAAATATAAAACACACACGCTCACCCACACTCCCAAAAATTTACACAGACGCACCTTTACAACACTCCAAAATTCAGAATATATCGCTATGTCTAATCAAAGACATATGAAAGGTGAAGCACCGGCGTTACCAGGATTCCATTTTAGGAGGCAGTGGTGAGCACGCGAATGGCGCTCCCTAGTGCTTCTCTTCCGACGTTCTCTAACTTTTCTCTCCTTTTCTTTCTTTCTTTCTTTCACTTTTTTTTTTTGGGGGGGGGGGACTTGGGGCGAAAATGCATTTTGTTCCTCCACATTTTGTTTGGGGGCGACCGCCCCTCTTGCCCGCGATTTTTTCCCCCACGAACTTTTTGTCCTTGGCGCATCAGCGATTTGTTTGAAGAATATCCGCTATAAATTCTTGAACTATTATGTCAACGGAATAAACGCCTTTGTTAGCAATCGTATCAGGACAACTCCCCCGGAGGACAACTCCCCCGGGGACGACTCCCACCTGACAACTCCCCCGGAGGACATCTCCTCTGGAGGACAACTCCCCCGGAGGTCAACTCCCCCGGAGGACAACTCCCCCGAGGACAACTCCCCGAAGGACAACTCCCCGAAGGACAACTCCCCAAGAGGACAACTCCCCCGGAGAACAACTCCCCCAGAGGACAACTCCCCCGAGGACATACCCCCCCCCTTTAAGGACAAAATTAAGGATGAAAATTTATTTTCATGACAACGCCTTGCTCGTGAGGAACTGTAAATAAATCTTTCTCTTTTTTTTCAATCAAACTTGAGTAATTAATTCAATATTTTTAAATTAAAACTCTCCCGGAGAAGAACAGTTCCTCGGGGATGACAAACGGGGATGGGCGAGGGGTAGAGGGTTGTTACTCGTTTAATAAGGTTTACGGTGATTTTTCGCTCTAATTGCTAACTTTTTTGAGAAATTTCCACCATTTTGCTCCCAAT
>CM057161.1:24802779-25031313 GCA_029962745.1 Echinometra lucunter | reverse complement strand
TTTGCTCCCAATTTTGCACCAAAGTAAACATTCAAGAAAAAATCTAGTAATGGGTATGCTTTCCGCCCAAGGGTGTTGGGTTTGGCAGCTTCAACGCACACAATCCCATTGGAACCACATCTGATCATCTGAAGGGAGAAAAGAAAGGAATAAAACGAAGAAAGGAAAATGAGGAACCTAAGTAGGAAGCTACAAAAGTAGAGAATGATGTATCTAGTCGTAGTCTTCAGGAAAAGGGAGAGATGGGCCACAATTAAGCTTAAGTCACTTCACTCGATCAGCCAGCCGTGATTGGGTTGCCGTTCTTTTTTTTTTTTTTTAATGTAAATGCACAATTTTCAGGCAAGATTTTAAAAAGCTTACTTTTTAGGGGAGGGGTCAACCACCCCACCCCCTCCCCTCCCGAGATCCGGTATCCGCCCCTAACTCATGACTATAAATGAAATAAAACCTTAACGGAATTTTGTACTGAATGCATATATTCTTCATTTCATTTTTGGTAAAGGGACTTGTGCTTCTACGTATTTAGCGTCCAGCGAGCATGTGCGAGTATCATAGAATTATTTGCGCTGATACCACATGAAAACATTAAATATAAAGTACCTCATTCAAGAGTAAAAGGTAAACAAAAAGGAAAAATCACCGTCAGATTCTTGTGATTTGACAAATTTGGACACATATTGAGCTTTGATATCTAAATTCGCTGATGAAATTAATCATTAGTATCATAGAATTCTTTGCACTGAAAACATTAATTATAAAGTACCTCATTCAAGAGTAAAAGATAAACAAAAATTAAAAGTCATCGTTAGATTATTTTGAGTTGACAAAATTGGACACATATTGAGCTTTGATATCTAAATTCGCTGATGAAATTAATCACTTTTTCTAACTTAGAATATCCACATTCAGCTGACCTGAAAGCTAGAGATTAATGTCTTTGTTCTGATTATTTTTCTTTTTTTATATAGAGCCTAAAGAAATCTTTCAGTCATAAAGCTTGGAGAAAACTTTAGTTTACTTATTAAAAATTACACAATCCATTCCCTGTTTGTCAGATATTTGATTCCATAATGTTTGCGTACAAAAATGAACAAACATCAAACATGATATGACGATTACAACTATGTTTGGTGCAACTTTAGCTTACTAATAAAACTTACTAACCAGTGTGTTTTATACAATATCAAATGTATTAGTTTGAGAATGGAAAACAACAATCATACAAAACAAACATACATTAACAAAACAAAAATACATTAGAGTGGGTGCAAAAGTTTGATTAAAATGAATTCCTACGAGATTTTGTTTTTTAAGTATTTATTTTCTTGAAAAAACCGTTAACAAAACAAGTGAAATCATTTCAAACATTATGTCAGAGATACAAATATTTATGTCACGCTATCATCATCACTGAATGTAACATCATAGAGAAGAACTGTTTTTATACTTATCCAAAAACAGGCATTTCACACCTGGACGATTTATGTGTGTGTGAGTGTGTGTCGAGGCCTTAATTCAACCTTTATTATCCTTTATATTTTTTATAATACAATATATCTATATGTTTCAACTTTTCCACAAACAGTTTTATAATAATAATAATAATAGATAATAAATTTCTTTATCTTCTTTATCTTCGACATCGTTTCGAATTAGTTTCGCGTTCGTCTTCGTCATCATGGTTACACTGATCCCAATTTTGTCTTCCAAATTTCGATATCGTCTTTGACTTCGTCTTTGAAATCGTTGTAGACTTTCACTTCAACTTGAATTACGAAATTTTATTCTAGAAACACCTCATCCTCCCGAAACATATTTCATGGTCCGACAGTGGACTCTCTATCTCCCAGTCTTCTTACCATAAGTCTTATACTGGTTGTTATAACAATTCTTTATGCTGAGTTCTCCAATTGTATTGTATATAACACAAATAAAACTATATATTTAATTGATAATAAGTTTTTACTGCTGGTCTTCTGTCTAGTATTGTAACACATTTCCTTCCAGAAATTGTTAAGGTTTTACAATTTCAACTCGGTAGTTATGGTTTCAAAGGGTACGTGATTATATCAAATTCTTCCGCGCCAGACAAATGTACACAAAATATAAGTAGTAGTTAAAAGAATAGCATCTTCTACACTTAGAATCAGCTCATCAAATACATTCAAGATGGATCATAGCATTATTCAATATACATGTATACCTAAATAACTACCAATACAATGTGTAACTTTCTCGTGTTTACAGTATGATTTACACGTGATTCCACTTTATCTAATGTGGAATCCCAAGACCCGGACTATCATGTTGTCCTTAAGAAGATGTATTCACCGATAGCTAATGTTCTGACTAATAACTTGTAATGCATTGTGTAGCATATCGAATAAACCTTTCACTTTCAGATTGCAGAAGCTTGTGAATCAAAACTGAATCTTAATTCTTACTTATGACTTTCTTCCACAAACCCGATGACCTCATGCCAATGGCAATGATTTTTGGGTGACTAACGTTCTCATGAATTGTTTTCTACGCCCCATCCAAATGTTAGTGACTGTTGTCTGGTCACTCATTTTATAACTTGTCCCTGACTGGTTCAATTTTCACTGCATACCAGGGAACCCAAACAAATAAGAAATGATTTACAATACGTTCCTATTTCATTTCGTGATTTCGTTCTTTATAAATCATGGGTCTTTTAAAATTGGAAACTTGGAAATGAAATCAACTTTCCCTCAATCAAAAGAAAAAGAAGAAACAGTAACAATATCCCACCTATTGCTATTAGCATGACTAATGAAAATACTGATTCATTTTGATGCTTCATGCCGTTAATGTGTCCCCTTTGTTATTTTGCTTCCCTCATTTAGTTCGCTTTGTTATGTTCACTTCAATCAGAGGCGGCGCTCCCCCCCCGGGGGGGGGGGGAGGAGGCACAGTGCCCCCCACTTTTCGAAGCACCCAAAAAGTGCACCTTTTACCCAAGAAAAATGCCCCCTTTCAAACTTGTTCAGTGCCCCCTTTCATCTGAGAAGGGCCCATTTTCTTTGCTAATAAGTGCTTCTTTGCTTTCTTATATGTGCCCTTTTTCAGATAAGTTACCCTTCTAAAACCGCTCTTTTTATGCCTGATTAGTGCCCATTTCCCTTTTAAATAGTGCTGTTCCCTTCTGCGAGTTCATCTTTTACACTTCAAATGAATAATCCCTTTTAAAATGTGATTATTGCCCCCTTTGACTACCTCTTTTCCTTTTTCATAGTGCTATTTCTCTTCTGCAGAGTGCTCCTTTTCACTTCTGATAAGTGCCCCATTTGAAATCTGATACATGCCCTCATTTACTTCTGATAAGTGCCCCTTGTCTTTTCTAGTATGTCCAATTTCTCCATCTGTTAATGTAAGATAATTGCATTTAGCGCCCTTTTTATTTTCTAATAGTGTCCCTTTTTCATGCAGGCAAGTGCCCCTTTTAAAAATTTGATATATTCCAATTTGATTTCTGATAAGTGCCCCTATTCCTTCTAGTAAATGCTATGATCTCTCCTCATGATTTAGTGCCCCTTCGAATCTGAAAGTGCCTCTTTTCATTTCTGATGAGTGTCCGGTTTGATTCCCGTTTTCCCATTTTCAGTCCCTTTTTCGTTTAGAATAGTACAATGCTCTTTCTGATAAATGCCCCCTTCGAATCTGATAAAGGCCCCTTTTCTCACTTGATCCATTTCCTCTAGCAGGTGTCTCATTTAAAATTTTTCTTTCACCTCCGGTAAGCCCCCTAAAGTCCTCGCAAGAGCCATTTACGAATAGCTCAAAAGAATCAGAGAGGCTTTACAGAGAGAGGCAGAGGAACGGGGGACAGGAAGGGCACAGCGCCTCCCACAAATTTCATTGGAAGGAACGGTGCCCCTAAATTGAATCAATGAGGGTAAGTTTTCTTAATTTTTCTTTTCAAAGCGAGCTCGCGCTTACTTATTATATCTCAAGCAAGGCACTTCAAGTAGTGTGTTGTAAACATAAAGTCTTTATCTGTTCTCCTATTCCTGATGGAATCGTGCTCAAAGCCCCATTCATTTTGTATATTTTCCCTAATAAAATATGATCGGCCGCTATGAGACCCACAAATGCGTTGATAACATTATAGCTTGGTAACCATTAGAAATACTATATACAGAGTAAATCGGAGAAAACAATGATGATTATGGAACACCCACAAAATGAAATTGCGGTAGCTTTTTTCACTATAGGGCCTAGGCCATTCTTAAGATACTGCAAATACCATGGCCTTCAGTAAAAGTTTTTGCTCCATCGCTTCGCTCGCTCGCAAATAAATAAGAAAGAGCAGTAAAAATTGTAAAGTAGTTATAATCATATAAAGATGAAATTAGTATGAAAGTGTGTAAATAGAATGTAGGGGGTATGTTTTTCTTCTTGAGTTCACCTTTTGTAAGTACCCCTTCCCCTCCCCCAAAGTGCCCTTTTTCGCTGGTGCCCCCCCCCCCCACTATGAAAGACGCTCCGCCGCCCCAGTATTGACATCAACAATTGGTGCCGCCTCATCATCAGTGGGAGCAATGATAATGGGAAAGAGGAATTCAACTTCATGCTGGCCATCAGTCATGCGGAAAATGATGTTGTCACTGTAAGTGTCATTTCCATAATGGTGGTAAATCACAGCACCTTCATTGAGGTCAGCAATAGTAAATTGATTGATGCGCTGGCTTCCAATACGAAGTTCACCATGCCTTAAGCCATTGATAGGAGCAATGATCACATCTTGAAGATTATCCTCATCTGAGATTCCAAGATTTTGGCCACCCAGGAGAGGACGTGACTGGCCCTCAAAAAGCACCAATCCTGCGTTGGTTGTTACAACTGGAGCAAGAGTATTCTTGGGCTTTACGACAATCATAAGTGATAGTGGATCAGAGGTAGCCAGTTCAGAATCCACAATCTCAAAATCAATCTGGTGGATGCTTAGAACATTTGTATCTCTGAGTGGAGGCTTGTAGGCGATCTTCAGATCTCTCAGGTCCTTCTGGGTGAAAGAAGGTGAGTGCAGGATGATTGCGGTCGTCAGTGCTAACAATCATACCATCATCTGGCCCCAGGGTTTGGGAGGTGATGTTGAAGATGAGCATATCAGCAGGTGTCTCAATATCCTCAGCTGCCAAAATGGAAGGGGTAATAGCAGTCATTACAAACTGATCAACCTCCATTATCATGGTACTTGTGAGAAGTATACTGGGTCGGTAGTTTTCCTCTCCAGCAAGGATCCTAACCGTGTTCTGAAAGTATTCTTGCTTGACCACTTGACCATCCTGGTTCTGAAGCTCTACAACAAGTGGGATGTAATCTACTTGAGGTGATGCTGTTGCTGCTGTGTGTTGGTATTGAATACCAAGTTCCAAGAACTCTTGGCAGTCAATCATTTGGCCTTGTTCATCATGGTTTACAACCATGCCATAGCGAGGAAGTCCTGAACTTGAGCTCAGCACAGTCACCTTGCATATTTGGTCTGGATCATACTCAAACTCCAGCTTATCAGCATCAAGAACATCACTCAATCCCATCAGATTCTCAACCTCAAGAGGCACGTTCCTTGTTACAATCTCAAGCTGCTTGGATTCCACACGGACATCAATTGTGAAACTGATGATATAAGTGTCTGTGTTTGTATCATATCTAAGCTGCAATTTAACCTTATCGATCTGAGGCTTACGAGAACCAAAATGCACATACTTAACTTCATCCGGTCCGAAGTCACATGGGAAATTCGAGGGCACAAGCCGTCCTGCAATCTGAGAAAGGGGCTCACTCTGCTTCGATAGCACCTTGATGCTACACAAATCACCTTCCTCAACATTTATAACCAGTTCCTGGTTTGGGTCAATAGCTTTCTCACGTCCAAATTGCACGGAAATACCAGTGTTTTGCTCGATTATCGAGCTTTCTCTCGACGTTTCGATGTCAAATGCTGTGATAGGAACCTCATCATTTTCATTCACTACTACCCCAGTATTGACATCAACAATTTGTGCCGCCTCATCATCAGTGGGAGCAATGATAATGGGAAAGAGGAATTCAACTTCATGCTGGCCATCAGTCATGCGGAAAATGATGTTGTCACTGTAAGTGTCATTTCCATAATGGTGGTAAATCACAGCACCTTCATTGAGGTCAGCAATAGTAAATTGATTGATGCGCTGGCTTCCAATACGAAGTTCACCATGCCTTAAGCCATTGATAGGAGCAATGATCACATCTTGAAGATTATCCTCATCTGAGATTCCAAGATTTTGGCCACCCAGGAGAGGACGTGACTGGCCCTCAAAAAGCACCAATCCTGCGTTGGTTGTTACAACTGGAGCAAGAGTATTCTTGGGCTTTACGACAATCATAAGTGATAGTGGATCAGAGGTAGCCAGTTCAGAATCCACAATCTCAAAATCAATCTGGTGGATGCTTTGAACATTTGTATCTCTGAGTGGAGGCTTGTAGGCGATCTTCAGATCTCTCAGGTCCTTCTGGGTGAAAGAAGTGACAGGATGATTGCGGTCTCGTCAGTGCTGACAATCATACCATCATCTGGCCCCCGGGTTTGGGATGGTGATGTTGAAGCTGAGCATCTCAGCAGCGTTTGTTCTCCATTATCCCTCAGCTGCCAAAATGGCAGGGGTTAATAGCAGTTCATTACAAACTGATCAACCTCCATTCATCATGGTACTTGTTGAGAAGCACACTGGGTCGGGTGGTTTTTCCTCTCCAGCCACGGATCCTAACCGTTGCTCTGAAAGTAATTCTTGCTTGACCACTTGACCATCCTGGTTCTGAAGCTCTACAACAAGTGGATGTAATCTACTTGAGGGTGATGATGTTGCTGCTGTGTGTTGGTATTGAATACCAGTTCCAAGAACTCTTGGCAGTCAATCATTTGGCCTTGTTCATCATGGTTACAACCATGCCATAGCGCGGAAGTCCTGAACTTGAGCCCGCACAGTCACCTTGCATATTTGGCCTTGATCATACTCAAACTCCAGCTTATCAGCATCAAGAAACAATCACTCAATCCCATTAGATTCTCAACCTCAAGAGGCACGTTCCTTGTTACAATTCTCAAGCTGCTTGGATTCCACACGGACATCAATTGCGAAACTGATGATATAAGTGTCTGTGTTTGTATCATATCTAAGCTGCAATTTAACCTTATTCGATCTGAGGCTTACGAGAACCAAAATGCACATACTTAACTTCACCCAGTCCGAAGTCACATGGGAAATTCGAGGGCACAAGCCGTCCTGCAATCTGAGAAGGGGCTCACTCTGCTTCGATAGCACGTTGATGCTACACAAATCACCTTCCTCAACATTTATAACCAGTTCCTGGTTTGGGTCAATAGCTTTCTCACGTCCAAATGGCACGGAAATACCAGTGTTTTGCTCGATTATCGAGCTTCTTCTCTCGACGTTCGATGTCAAATGCTGTGATAGGAACCTCATCATTTTCATTCACTACTACCCCAGTAGTGACATCAACAATTTGTGCCGGCCCTCATCATCAGTGGGAGCAATGATAATGGGAAAGAGGAATTCAACTTCATGCTGGCCATCAGTCATGCGGAAAATGATGTTGTCCATGTAAGTGTCATTTCCATAATGGTGGTAATCACAGCACCTTCATTGAGGTCAGCAATAGTAAATTGATTGATGCGATGGCTTCCAATACGAAGTTCACCATGCCCTTAAGCCATTGATAGGAGCAATGATCACATCTTGAAGATTATCCTCATCTGAGATTCCAAGATTTTGGCCACCCAGGAGAAGACGTGACTGGCCCTCAAAAAGCACCAATCCTGCGTTGGTTGTTACAACTGGAGCAAGAGTATCTCTTGGGCTTTACGACAATCATAAGTGATAGTGGATCAGAGGTAGCCAGTTCAGAATCCCAATCTCAAAATCAATCTGGTGGATGCTTAGAACATTTGTATCTCTGAGTGGAGGCTTGTAGGCCGATCTTCAGATCTCTCAGGTCCTTCTGGGTGAAAGAAGAGTGACAGGATGATTGCGGTCGTCAGTGCTACACCATCATACCATCTATCTGGCCCCAGGGTTTTGGGAGGTGATTGTGAAGATGAGGCATATCAGCAGGTGTCTCAATATCCTCAGCTGCCAAAATGGAAGGGGTAAATAGCAGTCATTACTAACTGATCAACCTCCATTATCATGGTACTTGTGAGAAGTATACTGGGTCGGTAGTTTCTCTCTCCAGCAAGGATCCTAACTCGTGTTCTGAAAGTATTCTTGCTTGACCACTTGACCATCCTGTTCTGAAGCTCTACAACAAGTGGGATGTAATCTACTTGAGGTGATGCTGTTGCTGCTGTGTGTTGGTATTGAATACCAAGTTCCAAGAACTCTTGGCAGTCAATCATTTGGCCTTGTTCATCATGGTTTACAACCATGCCATAGCGAGGAAGTCCTGAACTGAGCTCAGCACAGTCACCTTGCATATTTGGTCTGGATCATACTCAAACTCCAGCTTATCAGCATCAAGAACATCACTCAATCCCATCAGATTCTCAACCTCAGAGGCACGTTCCTTGTTACAATCTCAAGCTGCTTGGATTCCACACGGACATCAATTGTGAAACTGATGATATAAGTGGGTCTGTGTTTGTATCATATCTAAGCTGCATTAACCTTATCGATCTGAGGCTTACGAGAACCAAATGCACATACTTAACTTCATCCGGTCCGAAGTCACATGGGAAATTCGAGGGGCACAAGCCGTCCTGCAATCTGAGAAAGGGCTCACTCTGCTTCGATAGCACCTTGATGCTACACAAATCACCTTCCTCAACATTTATAACCAGTTCCTGGTTTGGGTCAATAGCTTTCTCACGTCCAAATGGCACGGAAATACCAGTGTTTTTGCTCGATTATCGAGCTTCTCTCGACGTTTCGATGTCAATTCCACCAAGATTTACTCCTCCGTTGATTGGGTTTACTTGTTCAACAGTTCTCACATCGCTCTTACCGAGGATCCAAGTATCCCTTGCCGCTATCAAGCCGGGTTAGGATAGCGGCAATGAAAAACAAGAGAGCCGAAGCCATGGTGATGAAACTCTGCCGCAGAACAGTTATTTCACTTTCCAGCCTTGTTGCAACAATATTACGATAGAATAATCAACCTGCGAGTTAACTCCAGTCCCAAAAGTTAAGCAAGCAGACCCCCGCACACCGTCACACGTTCTAGCTCCAGCAACAGCCCGAACAAGTGTGGAGAATACAGAAGCGCGAACACCTATAGCGAAAAACAGTTTGGTAGCTAGAGGGGAACGATGTACACAAACTCTAGTGAGAGAGGTAACCGAGCTCGCCCTGTGAGCATGTGTGCAAGCCCCGTAGGCGGGTATGGCACGCCATAAGGAATCAATGCAAAATATATTCTTTTTCTCTAAACCATTTCACTCCAGCAAATTTATATTTCACTTCTAAAAAAAAACATTCCACTTTCACAAAATTCATTTCACAGTTTCCACAAAATATTATTTCACTCTTCACAAAAATATATTTCACTTTCTTCCAAAATACATTCCACTTTTCACAGAAATATATTTTACTCTTCACAAAAATATATTTCACTTTTTTCCAAAATTCGTTCCACTTTTCACAGGAATACATTTTACTCTTCACAAAAATATATTTCACTTTTTTCCAAAATTCGTTCCACTTTTCACAGGAATACATTTCACTTTTCACAAAACATTTCACTTTTTCACAAAATGTCATTCCACTTTTAAGAAAAAAAATCATTCCTCTTTCTCTCATACCAAAACCTTTTCACTTTCTGCCAAAAATATATGTTCCTCTTTTATCTCGGCCTAAAGCGATCTTATCGACCTGGGTAAGCTTAACGGCCTTGGCGAGCTTATCTTTGGCTTAGCTAGCTAGCTCATATACGCGCGTTCTATCGATGGTGTACCTAAAATCCATTCCTCTTCTCTCACCTAAACCATTTCACTTTCTCTCACGAAATCTATTTCACTCTGCCAGAAAAATACGTTCCTCTTTTTCTCGGCCTGCAGGAGGCGCTATTGGCGAGTTTTGCTAGCTTGTTAGCTTGGCGCGGGCTATATCTTTTGTCATTTGCTTGTTTAGCATTGGTATTGTTTTGTTATTCTGTTTGGTCTGATGGGCTGAAGGGGGGGGGGGGCGGCTTTGAGGCTTCTGCACTTGATTTTGAAGTTCATTAATACATCCAATTTATGCCGGGATATATGCAGGGTGAACAAGGGATGCTACCTCTACAGGTGAACTTTGGTTTTGCTTATTTTGCCTCTTGGGGCTTGGTGGGGGTTTGGAGTCTTCTGCACATGATTTTGAAGTATGTAAATTTATCGAGGTTTATGCAGGGTGAATGATGGATTCTGCTTCTCCCGTTGGTCTGGCAAGGCTATATAGCTGAGGGAGGGGGGGGGGGGGTAAGTTTCTGCACATGATTTTGAATCTAGGAAGAACAGAGCCATTTGAATAATGGCTCTGAATAGAGTTTCCTGCCATCAATACTAATTTCTATTAATTAAGATTAATAATAAATTGATATATTGCTGGGTCACAGCACCTCTACTATGCAAATTTTGTTGGCTGAATTCTCATGAAGTAAAACTTTATGCAAGCTATAATGATAATAATAATGTACAGATTTTATATAGCGCATATGTAGGTCCCTATGCGCTCTAAGAGAGAGAAAAGGGAAAGACATGATTAAAAGATAGGTCACTGTTACTTTGTTAGACTAAGATATGTTTTGAATGTTAAGTGCAGATTTAAACTTCTCTATCGTGTTGATGTTTCTCAGAGAGTTTGGGAGGTTATTCCATAAAACTGATGCAGCATGAGCAAATGAACGTTCGCCATATGTTTTTGTTTGAGGTATGATAAACAAATTCTCTTTGCATGATCGAAGTTATCTTGTTGGTTTGTATATAGTTGGAAGAAGGGGGTGGTTGTGTGCAACATGGAATGCAAGTCATAAGGAGAAATATAAGTAGATGACTTTCAGTAGTTATTCTAACCTAATTTCTGCGTTTTATTTTCATACAGGTTGTTATGTACATGCATTTCTCAGATATTCATTATGTTTTGTTATGCATCACAATCTGTATGATCTGTGTCATATTTTCATTATAAATACATGTATGTGTAAAGAGTCCGAAGACAGTTTGTTTTATTATATTCTAAATCGGCTCGTGCAGGTCGTGGGTGTTTCTCTCTCTCTCTCTCTCTCTCTCTCTCTCTCTCTCTCTCTCTCAATCGTGCTATTCTTGGAATGTAATTAGAAATGCATTCTCATTTTCTGTTTTGTTCAGTGTTTATGTTTTATGTCCGGTTTTTTGTTATTATGTTCTGTTACGTTTTTAGACTGGGAATGTTCCTGAAGGGTTGGATTTAAATCAATTAATTTTAATTTTAAATTTAAATTTTGAATTTAAATTCATTGCGATCCCTGAAGCTGCCAGTGTACTCCCCCACCCCAATTTAGAAAATATCACAGAACCGCGTCTGGGCCGCTACCACAATAAAATAGACATTTGAACTGGAGTAGAACTGGAAGCAATCGACAAGTTGCAACACTCATGGTCGGGGGAACCGGGGCCGGGGGCCCGGCCCCCCAATATTTGACAGGGAAAAAAAAAAGAAAAATGGGAAAGAAAAGAAAAGACAGAGAAAGAAAAGGAAAGATGTAAGAAAGGACAAAATGGAAGCGCTCGCTCGCATTGCTGACCTTATTGTATATGCCATCTATTATAGGCCTACACATTTTAACAAAACAAAATAATTGGTTTGCATCTTGCGTCTCCATCTGATGTTAAACCCATTCTATTCATGAATATAATAATAATTATGGTAGTGATATTACTGCATCTAATGAATCGGGCGGCAAGTTTTGCGAGGAATTACAATACCCTGCACATTTTGGTAACAATAATATGCCGTGACACCCCCTCCCTGCCTCTTCCTCCAATTGGCTTGCATAGAGTTTTACTTTATGAGAATTCAAGCCCCCCCCCCCCCAAAAAAAAAAAAAATGCATAGAAGAGATGCTGTGGTCCAGTGGATAAGTATCCTTACTTGAGCCACAATGTCCGGGGTGTCCTTCTGCAAGATATGAATTTACGTACATTTGCCACTCTTCACCCATTAAGTGGTATACCCGGTAAGATGCGACGGCCATTGTGATTTGTTTAGCATTGTGAGTGCGACTGGCCGGAATTAATGCTGTGCAGAAAGTGCATACATTGTGTGCGGGCAAGCTTGCATGAATCCGATGACCGGGGTAATGATATTTCTCTAAAGCGCTTAGACGCATTTCAGAGAGAAAGCTTAGGCGCTACATTAATGCAGAATATTCAAAATCATGTGCAGAAACTTACCCCCCCCCCCTCCCTCAGCTATATAGCCTTGCCAGACCAACGGGAGAAGCAGAATCCATCATTCACCCTGCATAAACCTTGATAAATTTACATACTTCAAAATCATGTGCAGAAGACTCCAAACCCCCACCAAGCCCCAAGAGGCAAAACAAGCAAAACCAAAGTTCGCCTGTAGAGGTAGCATCCCTTGTTCACCCTGCATATATCCCGGCATAAATTGGATGTATTAATGAACTTCAAAATCAAGTGCAGAAGCCTCAAGGCCGCCCCCCCCCCCTTCAGCCCCATCAGACCAAACAGAATAACAAAACAATACCGATGCTAAACAAGCAAATGACAAAAGATATAGCCCGCGCCAACTAACAAGCTAGCAAAACTCGCCAATAGCGCCTCCTGCAGGCCGAGAAAAAAGAGGAACGTATTTTTCTGGCAGAGTGAAATAGATTTCGCGAGAGAAAGTGAAATGGTTTAGGTGAGAGAAGAGGAATGGATTTTAGGTACACCATCGATAGAACGCGCGTATATGAGCTAGCTAGCTAAGCCAAAGATAAGCTCGCCAAGGCCGTTAAGCTTACCCAGGTCGATAAGATCGCTTTAGGCCGAGATAAAAGAGGAACATATTTTTGGCAGAAAGTGAAAAGGTTTTGGTATGAGAGAAAGAGGAATGATTTTTTTTCTTAAAAGTGGAATGACATTTTGTGAAAAAGTGAAATGTTTTGTGAAAAGTGAAATGTATTCCTGTGAAAAGTGGAACGAATTTTGGAAAAAAGTGAAATATATTTTTGTGAAGAGTAAAATGTATTCCTGTGAAAGGTGGAACGAATTTTGGAAAAAAGTGAAATATATTTTTGTGAGGAGTAAAATATATTTCTGTGAAAAAGTGGAATGTATTTTGGAAGAAAGTGAAATATATTTTTGTGAAGAGTGAAATATTATTTTTGTGGAAACTGTGAAATGAATTTTTTTGTGAAAAGTGGAATGTTTTTTTTTTTAGAAGTTAAATATAAATTTGCTGGAGTGAAATGGTTTAGAGAAAAAGAATCATATATTTCTTCAAGTGAAATATATTTTATATTGATTCCCTTATGGCGTGCCATAGGCGGGGCCAATAAACTCCACTGAAAATGTGATTAGTCCTCGAGGCATGAAGTTTCTTTTCAGACGTACTTCCTCAGTCTAGCCATGTTGCATGCACTATATATTACTCCAGTACACTCAGTTATCAAAAAAAGAATGAAATAGTCATACCATACCTTAGTCCTACAACGAAGTTAACTTATAAAAACTGAACATGATAGTGAAGATATACATGCGTAGCAGCACATTTTATAAACTTCACCAGCTTTGTATAGGTTGGCGTTCCTGTCATATAAGGTAAAAAGGGAGGATCTGAACTGCTTGAACCAGACACGAGACTTACAGACGGGTTATTGCGGTTAGCTTAGAAATCTTAGCGACGAATGTTTTCATAAGACTCACGAATGTAGCTTGGTAATTACTAGTTATATAAATATTTCTGCTAAACCACTCCTTACTCAATGAAAACTTCACAAATTTTATGTTATTCATAGTTTCTTTTTTCTGGCTTTTGTATTATCTCAAACAGTTAGCTTAAAAAGGCTTCTCATTTCCCGTGTTTCATTCATTTTGTTTCTACCAAATTTTATGTTATTCATAGTTTCTTTTTTCTGGCTTTTGTATTATCTCAAACAGTTAGCTTAAAAAGGCTTCTCATTTCCCGTGTTTCATTCATTTTGTTTCTACCATCGAGTGGAGTCAACGACCGATCCTGAAAAAATTATGGATTCGTCACCAAAAAAAACAAACAAAAAAACTGTCAACCACCTCGCTGCCCAAATATTATATTTTGGCAATTCGCTGCAGAAAAAAAACTACTAGCTACCCGAAATCATCTTGTATCTACCTTTTACCAGCGAGAGGAGCGAGCAAGCTAACGAATATATATACCGTAAACTGGGGTGGCTTTGGACAAATTTGAACTATTTATATCAATATCTTCATTATAAACAGAGGAATTCTAGGGGTAATGTGGGGGTTGGCAAGTACCAATAAAGAGGAAATCGTGTTATATAGAATTCCCTGCGGTTTATTTTATTTCATGATTATTTTTTTGGTCAAAGTTTGTCCAAAGTGACCCCGGAGTTTGGGGTGACTTTGGACAACCATAAAAATCCCCTTGCATAATCACCTGTACAGCTAATTGTCTAAAGTAAACCTCCTTATGGGGGAACTATGGACTACAATACAGTTTTTTTTTAATCTTAACAACTCCAATTTGTTCAATTTTTTTCAACAGCCACCAAATAATGACTTACAAGTACAACTTGTACATACGTTTTTGTGGTGGTATTTTGGCTACACATGTAAGAACTTTCATTTAAAAGAGGCATTAACAGACACTTGGTTGCACACTTTTTTTTCAAGATTTTGTAATTAAATTTGATATTTTGAATTCTTATAAACCTAAATATTCAAAATAGTAAATGAACAAATTTGAAAAAGTGTAGTTAAGCAGGGCACTGCATGAATTTTCTGTGGACCTGTTACTTGCGATTAGCACGGTTAGTAGTTGACCACCTGGTTAGCTTTGGACTGAAATACAGTTTGTTTTTTTAAATCTTAACAACTCCATTCTGTTCAATTTTTTTAACAGCCACTTATAATGATGACTTACAAGTAAAACTTGTACATGTACATACATTTTGTGGTGGTATTTTAGCTACAAAATTTTGCTAACAATAAACATGTAAGAACTTTCATTTTAAAGAGGCATTAACAGACACTTGGTTGCACACCTTTTTCAAGATTTTGTAATTAAATTTGATATTTTGAATTCTTATAGGCCTAAATATCCAAAATAGTAAATGAACAAATTTCAAAACGTGTTGTTAAACAGGGCACTGCATGAATGGTTACGTAGCTGTCGGACATTTGGTACTCCTTTGATGTCCAAAGTCACCCCGTACGTGAAGCCAAATCATGGGGTGAAATTGGACATGACCTATTTTCAGATTTGCAAGGGTGGTCAGGTATCAAGACTATACAGGTGGGTTCATGATCCCTTTATGTTCACTATCCAGCCAGTAGGCTTGAGCTTCCATTCTTCTGTATTTCTGGAGTACCAAAAGTTTGACAGCCATAAAAATCAAGCATTTTATGGACCCTGCAAAGAAAAGTACAAAAACAATATAAGGCAATGAAATATACAAGAGCACAATGGTCATTCATAATATTCACACACTCCCCTAAAATAACATAAAGAAAAAATACTGGAAATACCACAAGGAAAAGAATGTAAAATGAAACAATACTTTTTTTCTGTTGTGTCCAAAGTCACCCCTATGTCCAAAGTCACCCCAGTTTACGGTATATGAAAGAAATGAAAATGGGAGAATAATTGCGTAGCTCCCTCAATGTTCCCCAGAGCTGTCATCCATTTTGAATCAAGGGCTGAAAAAATGCCTCCGCCGGAAATCGAAGCCGGGTCACTGGCTTAGAACGCCAATGCCTTACCACTAGTCATTTCTTTCAGTGTTTATTATTTACAAGGGAGTTGCCAAAGTTGTTTGCATTTGTCAAATTTCTTGCAATATATATATATATATATATATATATATATATATATATATATATATATATTGCAAGAAAAAAAAATATATTCGTTAGCTTGCTCGCTCCTCTCGCTGGTATATATATATATATATATATATATATATATATATATATATACTGAAAGAAATGAAAATGGGAGAATAATAATTGCGTAGTTCCCTCAATGTTCCCCCAGAGCTGTCATCCATTTTGAATCAAGGGTTGAAAAAATGCCTCCGACGGGAATCGAAGCCGGGTCACTGACTTAGAACGCCAATGCCTTACCACTAGGCCACAGAGGCGGGCCAGCAGTTAGGCGTGACCGAATCCAACTGACCGACAGACAGATTTCCAAGCCTTTTTGATTGTTTATTTTGGTGCAGATGAGTTAATGAACAATGAGAAGCCGCATGTCGCAGTTGGATCTCAGCTAGAAGCCTGGATACATGCATAAGTCAGAATAAGGGGATAATACATTGAAAAAAAATTGACAAATGCAAACAACTTTGGCAACTCCCTTGTAAATAATAAACATAAATAAAAATAAATAAGAATAAATAATAATAAATAAATGAAAATGGGGAATAATAATTCTCCCATTTTCATTTCTTTCTGACTTGCCGATTGATTTCTTGAAGTGATATCCGGTTTGGTTATATTACTTCTTATGAGTAGGAGAATAGTATAACATTAGATAGAAATACAAGATGCAAACCAATTTCTTTTCATAAGAATAGTGATTATCATCGGCATTGCTTAAGATACTTAAAGACATTGGTTAACATTGTTATGATTTAAAAAACTCTTGTTTTGTTACTTGAAAATGGGATAAACATAAGGGTTATAGTGTAAAAATACCAGTCTGAAAGTTTCAAAGTATAATATCCACAGGAAGTATTTTTAAATATCAAAAATGTGAACCAATGTTTGAAAACTATACGAGGGTCGGTTGCACAGAATAGACATAAGGAGTGCACATGCGCGTATGACTCACCTTGCCGTACTGTGTGTATTGGCGAATCACGCGGTGGGAGGCACATAACGGCATTTTCAAATTCAAGCAAAGTGGTCCTCTTAGTGACTGTCTCGTGAGACGAAGGATAATAAAATCGCCGTTTGCGTCTAACTTACACTATTTCATTCCAAATTATGGTTGGTTTCAGGGTTTTTGAGTACAAATACAAGTACTCATACACATCTTTCATCTTAGTTTGAGATTTTTTTTTTAAAATCAGCTACTCACAACGTTAGCCAATGCCTTTAAGTGCGCCCCCTACCCCAAAGGAACGACGCCTCTGAAACATGGGTAGATTTTTAAAAAATCTACTGTGAAAATTGGAGCACCTGCAGGCCGTTTGACAAAAGGATTCTCATTAGCATTAATCCCACATATCGTTTCATTAAGTGCACATAGCTTTACAAGATATAACCATACTGTGGCCTAACATGATTTCTTTAAACTAGAAACCATGATAAATGATATCTGTTCATGAAATCTGAACAGCTGCATTTTTCCCGATTTATGCCAAATTCGCCTGTATCCTAGCTTGGAATGAAATGCATGCATGGTCAGCCCAAGGTCTAGTTGAATTGCTCCCCATTTCAAGTACGCACTCACATAATTAAGATGAAAATATAACCCCTGAACACCATTCACCCCAAACTTGGGCGATTCGATTTTCATATGCTTTTAGAATGGGCCCGTGCTCACTCATCTAGTTTCCCATTTTGGTATCCAAGATATCAAAGTAAAGAAGACCTTAATTAATTAAACAAACTCCGCTTTGTATTTTGTATTTTCAAAATACATATATATATTGGTTTCCTTTTATTGACTTGCACTGTATAGATCTATCAAATCAAATCAAATTAAATTTATTGAAATAAAATTCTAGAATGCTAATGCAGTAGTATGTGTTGGGAAAGACACATGTGTGGGCAAGGCAAAGAAATACTGATAATTACAATAAATTTGGTCATCAATATTATTGTTCATAAACATTATAGTGTAATTATGTTACAAGTGAAAATTAACAAATAATTTACAGTGTATGACTAAACGATTATTTTGAAACATTTTTCATGTAAATAAAACTTTAAAAGAGTGTGCATCACTCCTCTCTATCGAAGGTGCTACGTCACCTGGACGTATAATAGGTACATTTTTTTCAAGTTTAAAAAGAAAAAAAAATATCCCTCCGTTTCTACAGCACAGTTTCAACAAGGACCATAATAATAATAATAATAATAATAATAATAATAATAATAATAATAATATTAATAATAATAGTAATAATAACAATAATAATAATAATAATAATAGTAATAATAATATATTTAATTTACATAGCGCCCAATACATCTCTCTGAGATGTGGCTAAGCGCTTTACAGAAATATTATTACCATGAAATTCAGTACAGGTAATAAGATTCCAATTTTACGAAACTATATGCAGTTCGAAGTTTGAAGCTCTGTACTGCAATGAAAAGAAAGAATCTTTAAAAATATAAGAAAAATCTAACTCACTCGACCTTGCTTGACTGTAGTGGTAACATATGAAATCTATATAACCTCAAAATGTACCCTCAGTTATCGTTGTTACTCATTAGTCTCTAAAATCCAAGTGGATTTATGACTCGATCTGTGAAAAATTCAAAGTTTGAAATATTCTGGTCTTATTTGAAAATACGTGTTACTGAACATGTTTGTACCGGTACAGGAATCTAAATGATTTTATTCATGATTTTCTGGAAAAGATTACAGAGGGTGGATAAGAAACTTTCAGTCAAGTGGAACATGTAGACATGCTTTTCAAACTCAGCCTTGCTTGAAAGTTAAAACTTTAAAACTTTGACAGATAGTCTAAATTATCATGGTCCTCAGCCTTTTCAAACATTACTTACATTCTCTGATTTTTTTCCAGTGTGATTATCTTTAATGAGTATATTTGACTGATCTTATTGTGACGACTACATTCAGCTCACTTTTTCTTACGCTTATTTTTTCTTGTAAGTTTAAAAGTAAGAACAGGTAGATAAATTGAAAAAGAATCTGTGAGTCATACACCTGTTGGGTGTCTCACAAAGATAACTCTATAAATTCCAATAAACAGCAAAATAATAACATCAAAAGTATATTGTTTATAGACATCGTTAAAAATATTCACACCAATATAACAATAATAATTACAATAATGAAAATAATTATATAAGATTTAAATTAGTAAAGCGCCAAATCCACTTGACAATTAAATGCTCACTGTCCAACTTGCGCAAAAGATGAGTCTTCAAACATAAAAAGGTAATTGTAATCAATTACATACCAAATTAAACGGACACTTTTTAAGATTAAATTTGAACATTTCAACTACCTATAAAAGTAGTTTTGTTTTAGTACAGGACTATTCAGAACTTTGATCATAAAGTTTTACATGTTTAAATGTTCATATAAAATGCTGTTGATTGCAGAGAGATTGTGCTTACGTAATGGGCTTACGTCAAAGACAATGAGTTAATTAATAAAGAAAAAATATTTGGTTGGAGCAATAGCTGTTGATACAACCAAGCAAGGCACGGACCCGCCGGCGGCCTGGCAGTTGGGAGGAGGAGGAGGTGGTGGAGGAGGGGGTGGAGGAAAGGGGGGGGGGGTCACCTCATCGTCCCCCCAAAGTACCGCTGTCAATCTCCCAATCAAATTTCTCTCTTCCTGCATGCAAAAGAAAGGGAATAATATTGGAATCAAAACTAGGAATGTAATTTCATTTTTATCGAGTATAAAAGTACAGAATGAAATCATAGATTTAAAGGAGAATGCAACCCAGGCATCAGTGTGCTTTTAGTGAATAAAGATGACCAAGAAGAGTAAGCAGTGAAAGTTTGAACAAAATCGGACAATCTGTTCAAGAGTGATGAAGTTTGAAAGTTTCAGTAAATCCCTATTATGGGAATCCTTGAGTTGGCAACCTTGCCAGCATCTGTGATGTTATCATGGCCAGCTCACAATTCATTTCGTACATAATTTTTTCAAAAAAATTGATTTATATGAAATTTTAAGTCAGGAATCAACATAATTCTTCCCAAAATGCTTGCAGAATTCATGTCATACTAAAACAATAAGTCAAAAGAAGTTAAATGTTAAATAATTATTTGTACAAAATGAATGGAGAGTTGTCCACGATGACATCACAGATGCTGGCAAGGATGACAATTTAAGGAACCCATAATAAGGATTTACTTAAACTTTCAAAGTTCATAACTCTTGAACAGACTGTCGGATTTTCCTCAAACTTTCACTGTTTACTCTTCTTGTTCTCTCGAAGCACACTCATATCTGAGTTGCATTCTCCTTTAAAAATCTGCAAGTTACACTACATCAGGACTGAAATTACATCACACAAATTACAAATAATATGAAGTACATCATTTTCGTTGGACTATTCATCCGATATAGTTATCAATAAATAATTTTTCTGAGTTGCAAGCGCAAAACATATAAACTTTTTTTACCGACCTGCACAGTTTAATTTCCTTGAATTTTTATAGCATTATTTTCTTTTATCCTCTGCGTTTAAAACAGAGAAATATAGAAAAGGATGAGTGGCCTATTCTTTTACTCAAATAAAAAACAAACACTAAACTTCCAGGAATATGAACATTGAATGAAAAGACAGTTAGGCGTACCACATTCTCGTAAGAAAGCAGAGACTTCAAACTGGCTGTGAGTCTTGGCAACATCTTCAGCGGTGTTTCCCTTTCGTGTCTTGGCTCGTATGTCACAACCATTATTCACTAACCATTTCACGGCTTCTGCAATGTTTAGATGGGAATCAGGATTATTCGAAAACACGTGATTTAATATTCATTCATTCATTTTTAGAAACAGCTAATAAGATAATGAAAATGTTGGCTTAAGGTACATAACATAATGGTCCAAAACGTATCATTTTATTGATCACAGAAATAAAAAATATACGTAAATAACTGGCCATAACATTGTACTAGAAAGTATACTGTGGAGGAAATACTCAAGATGAAAAATCAAGATGAAATATAACATTTCTTCGACAAAGAAAAAATCCCACCCCCCCCCCTCCCCCGGAACGGGTGGCGGTATGACGGTTGGCTTAGTGCTTATCATATTGCTTTCAGCCCCCCCCCCCCAAAAAAAAAAAAAAAAAAAAAAAAAAAATCTTCCTTGAACAGTAATTGATATTGTCAATATTTTTCGTTTTATCTATTATTTCTCTATTTTCTATTTTTTAATAGAGGAAGCATCAACTTACTTCGAGATACTACAGCAATTATTTTAACCTCTAAGCTTTAACCTCTAAACTTACTCATGTGCCCATTCCTCGCAGCAGCGTGGAGCGAAGTTGAACCGGTGATATCGGGCTGATTAATATCACCCCCTCTCTCGACAAGAAGTTGCACACTCTCAACATGACCGTTTGCCGCTGCCTTGTGTAAAGCTGTCGTGCCCGTTCGATCCTTTTCCTTCGGATCCTGCATATAAACACAACAAAAAAGTAACTCTCCCCTAATTCAAAATAGCATAACTTTTTAACAAAGAAGTTTTGAGCAAAATAATTTGGCATGAGTGTTCCTACACTTATTGACTAAATTTTGTTTGAAAATGAGATTGATCTGTCCAGTCCCGCATGAGTGAGCAGAAATAAAAGTCACAAAAGTCATTTTAGGGGGTTTTCGAAACGAGCTTTTTCTGGTGCTGTTGATGTTTATTGAGGTTATGTCACGGTTGAGTGAGAACATTTTTAACCATGAAGCAAGAAATGCTAAAAATTTACTTTCTAATGCCGGAAAAACGACTATCCAGTATTTTCACATAATGTGCTGACTCGTGTTGGTTGATGCCAATTCTTTCCATAACTGAATGGATTTTGTACATCTAGGAGGGTTGAACATCACTTTCTTCACAAAATTGTGTTCACTCAACTGTGATGAACATAAAAAGTGTCAGGGATAGACATGACGGGGTCAAACAGTGGAAGAAACCAAAGTCGCCAAAGTTTTGTTTCACAGACCCCCTAAAATGACTCTTGTGACTTTTGAAGAGTGACATATTTGCCTTTAATGTTTGCTCACTCATGCATGACTTGACGGATCAATCTATTTTCACACAGAAGTTCGTCAATAAGTGAAGGAACACGCCTGCTAAATTATTTTGCTCAAAACTTTTTTTTTGTTAAAAAGTTATGCTATTTTGAATTAGGGGGTACTTTTTTTGTTGTGTTTAGTATACAGAACAAAATAATTATGAAAAAGAGCAATCTTGATGAAAAAGGGTTTGTTACGTAAGAGCACAGATCAATTAGGCTCATCTTGTTTCCCAGATTGATTCGCTATAGTTTTCTCCAGCCCTTTATGTCCCTTTTTACTTCTGTCATTTTTTCCAACTTTGCATTAATAAAATTCCATTCTTCTTTCCATCGCATTCCAGATTGAATCGTGCAAATTTTTTTTAAATACTCATAAACTAGTATCTAAAAAAAACTTATCATTATGTCTGCGTGTATAGAGTTGATTGTCTTTTTCTTCTTCTTCTTCTTCTTTTTTGGTTCTGATTACATCGTCGCTTTTCCTTGTGATCCTACAAAGGACGGCAGTCTTCCTCAGACGATTTGTATGAACTTGAATTTACCCACCTTCAGACGGACAATTCCACACTGAGTAAACTCTGAAGGGAAAACGTACTATCTTCTGATAAAAAATTTGAATCACACAGGACCTGTTTATCAACATGAATGCATTTTTCGGCCCGCCCTTGAAATAATAGAGGCTTGTATTATCAGTTACATAATGCTGCCTGCTTTTAAAGTTGATAGCCCTCCCGCCCCCCCCCCCCCCCCCCCCGATTCTGAACAAAGTGAATTCATCATATTTTCATCACAAAAACTTGGAAATAGATAAACGATTGTGTCCCATGTGCCAAATAGCTGTAGAAACAGAATTTCATTTATTATGTGCTGCCCATACCTTAAAAAAGAAAGAGAAACCTTGTTTCATAATATAAATAATATAGTGCCCACATTAAGGATAAAAACGTACACGAACAATTCATATACTTATTACAATATAACGATTATGATATAACAAAATTTGTGTATATTCCATTAGCAATATGTATGTATAATGAGAGACTGAGCAGGCTTGGATCATATTAGTCAAGACTTCTTTATTTTGCTATACTTTTTTTTTCTTTTATATTTTGCAGAATAAAGGAAGAGTACGGCAGGAGCTGCACGTCTTTATGTTTATATATTAGTCTTTAAGTTATAGAAAATACACCATTATTTCATTTTTGCATACTTTTACATTTTTGTCTTATTTTGATTCGATTTATTCAATGATTTTGTCAAATATGTATACCTTTGCCTTTATCATGTTTATGTTTATGTGTATCCTTTGATTTGTTTTGTATTGTCCACTTTGATGATAATCCAAACTTGTGGATTTTATATCAATAAATTTGAATTTGAATTTGAATTTATTTTGAAATTCATCTGATAAAATTCCTTTTTAAAAAAGACTTATTTGTAGCATTTCAGTAAATGGCGCCGCCCCCCCCCCGGTAATCAACAAAATTTCATTTCAGAAGACAATGGAACGGGAACGCAGCCTACTAACTAGGTGTCATCACTATATCCAACATGTTCATGCACAAATTCAAACCGTCCATGGATAAATCGGATGCATAACTCGGGTCAAGCCATTGAATGGTACTGGGGTGGATTGGGGGGGGGGGGGCGCTGGTTTTATACTTTGTAAATGGATTGCTAAAGAAAAAGGTCGTCGAGAGGGGTCAGAGTGTGAAGGAGGAGAGGGTACTCATTCTCTTCTTAGGTTGCCTTTGCCTTCTCCCCTTCTTCCAATCTTCTCCATCTTTCTTCTCCGCCATTGATATGGGGGGGGGGGGGGGAGGGGCACGCTCACTGTATAGCTATTATGCATCCCGACTATAACATATAACTTTACCTGATCATTGTGACAATACTTGGCACGTTCTTATCTCTGTTTGTGGTCAACATCACACATTCTGTCCCGACGCTTACAATTTTAATTGCTCTCGCTTGGGAGAAACTATATTACGTAACATCTAATTCTATTCCCTCTTCGTATTGTCTCAATGGAAATCCATTCACCTAAATTGGCTCATCTTTTATCAACTAATTATTCTTCGTCTGACATCCGCTATTATTTTTCTCCCTTACCAACCATGCCATTATTATCTCCCTCTATCTACTCAGCATAGTTTTGCTTTACTATTTTTTTTTTCGATTTCCCTTTGTAATTTCAATCCTTCTTTTCAATGTTTCCACTTCTTTCTACCTTATTTGAATATTATCTTAATGATATTAATTACAAACACATCTACATACTCTGTACTATTTTCTTCTGTATATAGCCTCCGGTTCCGAATACTCCGAATACTCTCTGAAAACTATGCTATTAAAACAATTCAGTGAGTATAACATAGCGATTCAAATTGTATCTCATTGTCTTCAAAATACTTATCATGTAAGCTTCAAGGTTTTGTGTTTATTTGAAAAAGAAAAATAATGACAGTTTGAAATGAACATTTGGCACTTAATACGTGACGTCATCAAACAGAACGATACAAGATCATGAAGAGCACAAACACATCAAATCAAGTCAACTGAGATCTCATTAAATTGAAGTTTAAAAAATAACATGAAATGATATGAAATTAAAGGATTGAAACCCCGGTGTTGTCACTCTGTGTTCGTTCGAAATTTTGCGTAAAAAGGGGTCTTTCATGTTCGCGATTTTCACAAAAAGGGTTGTTTTCATGAGCTTGTACTCGAAATCGAAAAATGGGTGTTTGTGAGCTTATACTCGAAATTGAAAAAAAGGTGTTTTTTTTTTCTATTACTTGTTTGCAATTTTCTGTTTTTGACTCAGACGTGAACTGAATTTGAAAGGGGTGGTTTAGTAAAAGTGTACTGGAAATGCGAAAATACCGGGTATTTTTCAAAGGCCAATTTGTACCCGTTCTGTGCCAAATACGGGTAAAAAATGGCTGAAAATGTAATTTTATAGCGCATTATCACATAACGTTTCTATGCGCTTCCAAACGGGACTTTGGATATTATTACCCTGGCTTTAAAAGCCCGGCAGCCATTACAGAGCACAAGCATTTGAAGGAAATGATTCCTGCCAGGTACCCATTTACCTCACCTGGGTCGAGTGTGGCAAATATAGATTAATGTCTTGCCAAAGGATATTAGTGCTGCGGCAGGGATTCGAACCCCGTATCTTATGGTTCCGTAAATCTGGAGACTTATCTACTGGACCACAACACTTCTACAGTTCGATCCCATCAGTACAAATTAAATTCATTTAATTTCATCGGAATCAAATGACATCAAAACAAGTCTAATCGTATCAAATTTAATCAACTGAAAATCAAATCCAATAAAATGAATTCAAATCAAATCACAATTATATACCTGGCCCTGATCCAAAGCCGCTGTGATGTTTCTGATGTCACCTGTAAAAGCTGTAAAAGGCAACAGTCATTGTACTCTGAAGTTAAGTATTAATTACGACTGAAAAAAATATGAATAAGACCGTAACTGCTGTATTTTATACATGTATCATCAACAACAAAAAAGGGGGCCACATCATAATAATGCAGCAGCAAAAACTCTTGCTATTGAAGGAATTATCTAAACCAATCATAAAGACCTAAATAAAATAAAAACTCTTTTTGAAATTTTGGAGAGAATGCTAATGCTCTGTATGAAGATATAAATGGCAAAATTCAAGGAAATGATAAGGTGGGCGTGGGCCTTCAATTTTATAATCAACCCCCACCCCCTCCGACAAACATATACTTGGGAGAATGAGAGAAAGAGAGAGATAAAGACAGAGAAAAGGGGGGGGGGATTGTCAAAATATGAAGCAATGCTAGAAGTGAGAAAAGCAGGGAAGAGAAGAGGGGTGAGAGGGAACATGGGAAAGAGAAAGAGAGGGAGACAGGCCAGATCGAAAGAGAAACAAAGCACGGAGATAAGGATCGAGGAATAGTGTCATGGGATATGGACAAAAGAAAGCCATTGAGACAGAGAGACTGGATTATTGATATTATTATTATTATTATGATTATTATTATTATTATGAAGAAGAAGAGAAGAAGAAGATGAAGAAGAAGAAGAAGAAGAAGAAGAAGAAGAAGAAGAAGAAGAAGAAGAAGAAGAAGAAGAAGAGGAAGAAGAAGGACACTCTCTTACTAACCTGCTTCATGGATGTCCAGTTTCATCATGGTCAATATTCTCTCCGTTTCTTCACAAAAATATTGTTCTATAAGATCAATATATATACGCTGTATAATAAGTTCAGCTTTGTGCATGGGTGCTAAAAACAAAGTCTCCGCTGTTACCAGAATTAATTAAGGGGTTACAAAAAAATATATCCACAAAATTCGAAATATCAGCTGGTCTTGATGGTTGATTTCATCAGGTCTTGCTCGTCATCGTTCATTTCACAGAAAGAAAATTCCAACAACGTGCGTATGGAATGTGCATCAACCATGGAGAATGGAAAATCACATCTTTGCCATGCAGATTTCGTTCGGGTCGAAAATCATCTTTGGTTGAAACGGGTTGAAAATACTACGTAGCAACGAGATGCTGTGCGTGTACGTATGCGTAGCGAACAGAAGAACCAGGAAAAATAATAACATGTATTCTCGATTGATTTCACACAACAGGCCTATTTATAACATCAAATCAGGGATCACGCACTTGAGTATACGGAGTGTAATTAAATCCGCGGAGTGATTTTAAATGAGAATGACAAAAAGGAGTAAAGATAGGGAATGAACTGTACACTGGCCATCGAGTGCATTGCGTGCGTACAGCCGAGATTCAGCATTCATGCAATGGCGCGAATGGTGGAACACTGCATCAAATTGTACGGGGTTCAAATAATAATTCATTCACATGCAAGCATCGTGTTGACATACGGCACAGTCTGTGCACTGTGATATCAGATAGTCTACTAATTTGGTATGCAGCAGAGATATGGGATTCTGTTGTCCCTGGCAACGGATTTAGATAGCAAGAACCGAGATATGAAGTAAGGCGCGATGATCGTTGCATTAGTCCTTGTCATTCATTTTATACAGTTGTCCTTTCTGAGCTTCTTTTCCTCCCTATCTCTGTCTTTCAGTCCAGTCTCCGTCTCTATCTCTCATTCTCCCTGTTTCTCATTTTCTGTGTCGGTCTGTCTGTGTGTCTTCCTCCCCCTCCCCCCCCCCCCCCCCCCTCTCTTGGCTATTTCTCCGGCTCCCTCACTGAACACTTTTCATAAACGTGTGAGGATATATATTCGAGTGTACTTTGTTTTTGAAGCAGTTTTAGTACTACATGTACATCTATAAATCGTTTGATTAAAGGTGAAATATCAAATACATGTAGTTTAATGTTTACATAGGAATATTTTCATCTTTTTATCTCCTTCAATTGTTTTCCCCCTTTGTTTTACATCTTTTACTCGCTTATCTGGGGAAGGGAGAGGGCGAGTGCACTTAGACCCGTTTTCGAATGGCAAAGGCAAAGAAGAGAAAGAAAGGGGGAAACTAGACAAGGCCCATGCGGAAAAAAGGGGTTATTTCCCATAGTTTATCAATCTGCACTTCATGAAAAAAGTAGTAATCATAAAAAAATAAAAATTACATGCAAACGATTCTTGATTTTTATATACATGTAAATGAATGTCTTGTTTTTAAATCCTCAACCCCCCCCCCCCCCCTCCTCTCAAGCAATCAAAATCACCTATGCATATATTCTGAATGTTGATAGTAGAATTATACCTTATAATTCTCTCTCCCTCCGGTCTCTGTTCAAATGATCCATTTTCTCCACATTATGTTTCAAAAAAAAAAAAAAAAAAATAGAAAGGGCATTTGAAAACAGAAAAAGCAAAGTTCCCATTATAAAACATATTTTATCAAAATTAATCTTCAGTACAATTCTAACGTTCACTTTTAGATCCATACAATACATGTACTATCTTCAGAGAACAGAAAGCACACAACTAATGTTATCATACTTCTCTTGTTTTATTTTTTTGAACAAGAACACCTTTTAAACACACTATTAACTCTAATTACTTTCTATATATTCCTAAAAGAATGTTGACTCATTTGGTCAAAATACAAGTACATGTATGTGCAAATGTTCATGAACATAATCACGATTACAGGAATAGCTAAAGGTCAAATACATCATTTGCTGCCTGAATGCTAATTATGTAATACTTCCTAATGATGGTACATTGTAAGAGGGTAGAACATAGATAATAACTATGAACATGGCAGACAAAGAAAGCGGACAAAATAAACAACCTCTCATTCTACCCTTCACAGCTATTATGTTTAATCATGTAGTTCCAGGTGAATATGCATGTGGCACCTATTCCACATATTTTAGACAATAGCAGTGAAGGGATGTTCTTTTGACTACCAGAACCACTGTGAAGGGTAGAATGAGGGGTTGTTTACTTTGTCCGCTTTCTTTGTCCGTCATGTTCATAGTGAATAAAGGCTGGAAATGGAAAATAAACAAAGACAATCAAGGAAGATTCGGACTACATAGAGATAGATGGAGGAAGAGAAAGTGGAAGAGAAAGAGTTCGAGTGAAAGATAGAAAAGAGAGATGGATAGAGACAGAGCTGAAGAAAGAGAGGGGTAGAGGGGAAAAGAATAAAGGGTGATATGATTGAATGAATATAGAAAATAAATGAAGATACACTTAGGAGCATTTAATTATATCATTGAGGCTTGGACACGAGATTCTTTTTTTTTTTTTTCTTTCACAGAGAAATGCATTCTAAAATGGCTAAATCAAAGGAAATTGTATTTCATAAAAGAAATCCTGAAAAAACTGCTAGATAACTAAAGTCATGATACAGGTTATGTAAGCAAGGGGCCCTTTTATACCTGTATATACCAAAATGAATTAATGGTCATACAGATAGCTATTGACCAGCCATGTTACTTATGTGTAAAAGCACGACAGCACTATCAAAACAAAATATAACTCCACTTAACACATCTGTGAAAGTCAACAGCACCAATATGTTAAATAAATGTACAAAATTTAGTTAGAAAATGTTATTTTTACCGCAAAAGTTTTCAAAGAGGATTTATAGTAACAATATGCACCTTTGGCACTTGTTGTGATAATCAAGGTGAAAAAGGAAAAATTTCATTCTAACATGGAATGTCAAGAGGACTTAAGTTTACTTCAGTAGTGAACAAGTAAATATGAATTAAACCCATACCAAATGCTAACAATTCCTGTCCAACACATTTCTTTTTCATTAAAGGAGGATGGAACCCTGGGGGAAAAAAAAATTAATGAAAAGAGGGGATAGAGATAAGTAATTTTAAAAAGTTCCATATAAAACAGTTAGGAAATGAGCAGAAAGGTAAGAAAGTTTGAAAAGTCTCAATTTACTTTCTACAGCGATCCTAAAATTGGCAATGTTGCTTCAAAATGACGGGTTAATGATAAATTATTTTGAATAAACCATGCATAAATTTACATAAAGCGTGGTCTAAACCTTGGCACTAGCGCAAATTAGCACCCTTTGCCACACACGTGCATTCATTATTGGACCTTTCTTAGTGCACACGCTAAATCAATACCACGAAATTTGCATAAACCATGGTCTAAATTCAAACCACCTTTGTGAATTTCAGCCATTGAGAATTGTCCTTCTAAACCTGTCCTTTTGAAGCAATATTGCCAATTTGAGGATTGCCACAGAAAGTAAATTGAGAATTTTCAATCTTTCATAAGTTTCTTCTTTCCTAACTGTTTTTGATGAAACTTTTTTCAAAGTGCTTCTTTCTGTCCTCTCTTTTCATTAAAATTGATTTTCACCAGGGTTTCATTCTCCTTTACGGAAAGTGGCACTTATTACTTTAGGTCACAAAAGCTGTGAAATAACTGGAGTGAAACAGGGGAGTTAGAACAGTTCTTGCACCATCAAATTTACAGGACAGACAGAAACAAGGATTTCATTCCTTTTTTCCTCTCTCAAATAAGGAAATGGAAAATTGAAAAAATAAGTGGCAGTTTTACCTGTAATAGATAGAACATGGACCTATTAACATCGCCACGCAGAAAATCGAAGCCTTCCTCAATCTAAAGAAATTAGCAAGTGATATGTAGTTATCTAATTTCCACTGTCAAACAGTTTGCATTTTCTTTAAAAGAAACAATAGAAACACACTTTACAAAGGGGGAAACAACCAAATCACATATAAAGGTAATAAACTCCCATAAACCTATTTCAAAATGATGAGTATAAAGACACAAATTGACAGTCTGAAAATAATTCCTCACATGTATATGATTGAAAGTAAATAATACTGTTTAAATAGAAAATAGACTAATTTGCTATGAACTGCATATATAAAACCATACTCACACATTCACTGTTTTTGTTACTTGTGAAGACCTGTTAGGCTGTCACAATACAGTCTACTGTTATACATCTAATTCATTACTCATTGACGGAAAGAAAATTTTCAACATTGTTCAACTTAGAAAGCCTGTGTGATTGCTACATACATGCATATGTGTATATCATGCAGAAATCTTTCCCTGAAACCTGCTAGAATGATTAAATAACTTATTTGGAAAATATCTCACATTAATTCTCACACTGTCCCAAAAGTCTCTGAATTGGTTCATTTAATTGGAAGTTAGTTCAGTAATACCTTCACAAGGTATTGCACAATCAATAGCATTTATCTGACCTAACTGTACTTAAACGCACTGTAACACTACTACATGTCATGATGACATGACAATACAGAAAACTGAATACTGCTAGTGGCATATCAAACAGACTTTACAAAACCACAGTTAAGTGAAACACAGACACGTCATTTAATTTAAAAAAGAAAGGGAAAAAATGTTACATTTGTATTCAATGTGCTTTATGAAGTTGCTATTATTACCCCTGAAAGGGCCCAAATGGAAGAAAAATATCATTTCCTTAAAAAAGTAAATGTTTGTACACATAGAAGCTGTCATTTTCCATAATACAAAAAATGCAAAATAATGTACATGTAGCTTTGAGCAGTTTCCATGAAATACTGAAAACCATGCCTTTTAGATGGTTTCCCTTCTTTTGCATAAATTTGACTAACGTAAGAAATCAGAGATAAAATTTTTTTTAAAAGACTACCTCGAGAAGCATAAATAGAAAATGTACTCATACTTTTTCAAGGTGTGTGGAGATAGCCTCTCAAAATATGCCTAAAGAATTGGGTATAGAAACAGTTGGAGAAGGTGGACAATCAGCAACACATTTGAGGTAGGCAGACACAGATAGACTGAAGTACAAGAAATGAAGAATAGTAAAAAGGAAATGGTAACTGCTGTGAATAAAAGGCTAAAAGCCTAATACTAGTACATCATACAAAACCGATATAAAACACATTACTTTGAACTTTCAAAGTAAACTAATACAAGAGTGAATATAAAAATATAGTTTTTATATTATTACCACTGAGTAAAAATCATTTAGCTCGTTTACACATATGGGACTGAAGAATGAAAAGAGAAAAAAAAATGCACTGAGATCAATTCAAGATAGAACTGATATACATTGACCTCAAACAGAACAAAAGAAGTCCCTGAAGGAGATGAGTAAAAACAAGTTTATGGCACACATCATACACATGAACTTGTAATGCAGCAGTTTCATAGCACCATCCATAGCAATAAGTTAACCATCAGAAATAAAGCTTGTGCTACTATGATGACAAGTATAAGCATGTACATGTACCTCTAAAATGGGTTCAAGTTTGCCAGTATGCTGGCAAAAAATGAGCTGCTATGAAACTGGGGTAAAATATTATTTGCAAATGGGTGAATGACTACTAATAGTTTAAAATGGAAAAATTAGAAACACGAAAAATATGGGAAAAAAATTCATGTGGAAACTTCTGATCATAACAGACAATCGTTAACCAGGTTTTTTTTTATTTCTGCTCCAGTTTATGTTACAGATATATCCTACCTATTCAGATAAGTCTGATGTGAGGGTTAAGGTCACACTAAACAGAGGAAACACTTGAAAACCATGCAGTCTAACTCCCATTGACTTGAGACCAATCTCAAAGCCAACATCAGGTTTAAAGTTTAGTAGAAAAAGGACCAATTTGCCTACTTCATTTGGCACTGAGTATCATCTACCAGTAATTTCTATTCTTATGCAAGTAAATGGGACTTCCAAAGAAAGTAATGGCTCTATTGAGAGGCTATTATACGGCAGAATTGTACCACCACTCCTATGTCACTCTTCTATAACATCTTTCATCGCAGGTGACAAAAAACAAAAAAAAAGAAAAGAAAATTGGGATAAATTTTAATCAATGCACTATTCCCAAAACACCGCAGCATGATGTACATGAAGCAGCACTTGATCATGTTGATCCGTCAAATGAGTTATCACAAGAACGAATCATTTCTTTGTACATAATGACCTCTATGACCTTTGACCTTGAGACCCCAAAATCTAATCAGATCAATGTCCCTCTCATATGCATACATGAACCAAGTTCGAAGTTATCTGTCAAATGGTTGATTTATCACAAGAATGAACCATTTCTATGTACGTAATGACCCCTATGACCTTTGACCCCCAAAGTCAAATCAGATCATTGTCCCTCCCATATGCATACATCAGGTAAGTTCGAAGTTGATCCGTCAAATGGTTGTTGAGTTATCACGAGAATGAACCATTTCTTCGTACATAATGACCTCTATGACCTTTGACCTTGAGACCCTAAAATCTAATCAGATCATTGTCCCTCTCATATGCATACATGAAGCAAGTTCGAAGTTGATCCGTCAAATGGTTGTTGAGTTATCGCGAGAACGAATCATTACTATGTACATAATGACCTCTATGACCTTTGACCTTGAGACCTCAAAATCTAATCAGATCATTGTCCCTCCCGTATGCATACATGAGCCAAGTCTGAAGTTGATCCGTCTAACGGTTGTTAAGTTATCGCGAGAACGAAAACAGGATGGACATACGGACGGACGACCCAAAAACAATACCTCCGGCAACCACCTACGGTGGACCGAGGCATAATTAAACAAAACTTATTAACAATTCATGCCTACTCCTTGATAAGAAATGACATTTCCACTTTGGTTTTGAGACACTCTGTCCAATACTGTTCTCAGAATATTTGTGATGCCCCTTTCCATTCACTCTCTGGATCCTCTCTGCTACATTTAAGCTGAATTGTTTGTACAGAAGTAAACACCAGTAACCACTGCACAGTCAGCTCATGCACCTCTATGATTCTGGATCCACAGGATCACACGCGCCCACTTGCAACACTGCGTACATAGAGTTCACCCAGGAAAGCTGTCCTTGAACATGGTCAATAGGTGATCAATGGAGTGTCTCTGATCTAGTTCCCAATGACAATGTCAGGTATGGAAATGTCATGTAATGCACTTCTACGACACTCAATCCACTGGATTATATTCCTCCTCTAGCAACATTGCCTGGGTCTAGAGCACACACAGGATACTTGTCCTAGAACATGGTTACATAGGTGATTAACAATAACAGAGTGCCTTGCAATGTACTGTCAGTGTTTCATCCCAGCTTGCACTTCACATGAGCTGTCCATGGCATATATCTCAGCTTTCATGAATTCCAAGGTGAAGTTTAAAATAGCAGAACACACAACACATTAACAGAGTATTAAACAGCATTTCATTTTCACATTAAAAAAAAAAAGGAGTTGGCTTTCTTCTTTTCCACAATGCAAATAATGCGGACTGAATGTATTGTTCTGACCAAGACAACGTGGTCCAGGTCAATGTTATTATGCCTTACAGTAGTCAATGCAACCAAGATCAGTATTCGGCCTGGAACATTGCAACTGAGGCCATCACTGTTCTAAAGTGACTTTGGTTAATACATGCACTGTTTCACCTGAGACAACACAATATGCTCAGTTTTATCCTGCCCGAGATGTGATCACAGTCAGTTTCTGTGTGTCCGAGACCCTACGGCCAAGATCAGTAATGTTCTGTCAAGGAATCACGATTCCTTGTTGGCCGCTAGTCAGCTCCCCCCATGGATTCTTGTTGGACAGTGTGTTAAGGATTCATCTTCATAAGTTAAGAGCTTTTTCTCCACACATATTTTATCGTCCGTTGATAGAGGGGCAAGCTCATGAGTGTTCAGGACAAGAGTTCTTGAAGGGGAAGACTTATCATCATCTGCATCATCCGCCTCAACCTGATCCAGTAAGGGCTGACTCTCTGGGCCTTCGCTCAACACTTCACCAGATCTGAAGAATGTCAGGAAGAGAAATGATACAGAATGAGAATTGCTTTGCTGACTTGAATCATGAATACATCACATGAATGTGTAACTAGATCTGAATCTATAAACATGAAGGTGTATCCAATAAGAATATTTATCTATTTGTCCTGTTTGTTACTAGATAATTTTTTTTTATCCAGGACAAACTAAAATCATATTTCACAAATGAGTCAAAGGCCATTCCTTCTTGTTTAGGACTGCACCTACATGTACGTAAGGCACTCCCTCAATGTTCAATTTGAGGGCAACCTACATGTAGCCCATTACTTAAGTCTTAATTAACAATTATTTAAAGGTTTAAACAATAGAGACATTCAATGGGATACAAAGTGGTGCATCAACCACTAAGGCAGGAATCACATGCTGTTGTTGTTGGGGTTTTTTCTGGCAGGATTTTATGTCTTCAACTGTAACAGATTTCAAGTCTTGGTGTGAATTTTCATCAGGTAATTCTAATGTATATCAGTGGTTAATTTCATTTCATTTCATCTTTATTCACCTCCTCTTTAAAAAGGTACAATATACAAATATAAAACTATACAAAGATAACATTCATAAATACATAAGAACAACAGCTGAATACATGTACAACAGAAGCAAAGCAAAGCAAAGCAAAGAAAAAAAAACAAAAACAAAAACAAAAAAACATGGTTGATGGTGAATACCAATTATTGATTAGAACTATGGATATTATACAAAATCACACAAAATTGAGAAACATTGTAGCTGTATGCTATATCAAGTGAGCTTGACTCAACCCATATCCACCATTACACGGTGCAGTTAATGCAAGCAAAGGAAATTAATTATTGTATTGCATTCTTCCTTGCTTAGAGCCCCAACCCCATAGTGACATCTATCCCTAACAAATACAAGTTCTTTAATTTGCTCAGCCACCCTTTTATTCTCTACATCTTCCAAACATATGTGATTCCAGGTATACATCACCTCTTTGCAACTCATGTCAAACTGGCTCTGTAAAAAGCGTATATTACACCCCATTACTGAGTGAGAACCAAACTGACTCATACCAAAAATATGCTACTATAGTATTTGAAGAATTTAATGCAAGCTTGGACTTTACTTACTCATCAGTATCTCCATCAGAGGACAGTGAACTATTGAGGATCTGATTTTCAGGTATAGGAGGTAGATCTGAGGAAACCTGAGCACTGAACTTGAGTTGCCTGGCTGTCCTGGTACTTACGATCCATGTCAAACGGCTGCGAGGCATACGAGAGACGGGGGAGGAGTACATGCGCAGGCACTCGCTGACTTGTGCTCTGCAGCTGACTAGGTCTGTATCGCTGACCTGGAAACAATCACAGAGGGTGACATAGGTTGAGGTCTTCAAAGTATGACAACTGAAGTGGTTTTCCAATTAATGTCAATTTTCACAAAGTATTTAAATTGAATCTTGGAAAATTTTCTGAGCTTGAATCAAAGTTTATACTCACCAGCAGAGATGTAGTTAATTTTGCTAAGTGGGAATACTGCACCCCTACCTGTTTTGTACAAAATGAAACTTAACCTGAAGAGGCCTGAGACAAGGATATGAACTTGGGCAAAATGCCATGATGAAGACTGCCATCGCCATCTCCAGGTTTGCAATTCTGTGATAAGGGTTAAAATGACCAAAGTAACTTACCTGAGACACTCGCTGTATGTCCCACACAATCCTCATCCATCTGATATCATTGGGATTGTGTACTTCACAGGAAGAGTTTGGTAGCTCATGGGTTAAGACAGCCAGTGCCAGCACTGACGGCTACACAAAACATTCATACAAAATCAATTAACGGTAAATCTCATGGGAAGAATTACAAATATTTTTGTATGAAGTATAAAGGAGACAAATGGACCGATTCTTAAACGATTTATAAATGTCAAAAGTTAAATAATATTCCAAAAAAATTTAAAAACTGTTTCAAGGCTTGAAACTGATGTTTACCAAGGTGCCAATTACAACCTCAAAATCCTGCCCCAAAACTGAAATTTTTTTTTTAAAGTAACAACAAATATCACAAAATAGGTGGCAATTATGCTTCCTTTTGTACTACTACACAATGAATTTGGCAACACACCCAATGAGACAAAGCCCTGGAATAACTTTACAAGCGTAGCAAAAAAGCTTTAAAAGCTTAGCCAAGAGTTTATTCATCACAACACGATCATTACGATTACTCCTTGGTTCGATCAAATTAGCCCAAAGAGACTGAAAGATAATGAAGCTGCAAATGTACTATCCAATACAAAGCATGGAAAGGCTTGAAACAGTGAGATGACAGGATCAAAATCAGACACAACCCCTAAAAACTAGCATAACAAAGTCTTACCTTATACAAGGTTAAAGGGAAGTAACACAGACATGCCTCCAGCTTTTGTGTGCTGCTCTCAAGCTGCGTGTTCTGCATGGCGGTGTCATTACCCAGGATGCCTTGCACAACACTGTATGCATGAAAGAGCTTGAAGAAGCGGTGAGCGGTGGGGGCCTGCAGGTCATACTGAAGCTTCTGGAGAATGATGCGCTCCATGCGAAGGACATCATTGACAGAACAGCCACATTGGCTGATGCGAACAAGGTCCTCTGCTGATATTGATGACTGAGGAATGAGATAAGAAAGACATGTAGATTGTACATTGAATATAATCAGATCAATTTTGAAAACAATCTGGTACACATTTCAACAATTAATCATGGATTGATTCCTATAAAGAAAAGGATGTTTAAAGAAAAAAAACGATAAGAAAGCTTAACACAGTGAAGAGAGGAAAGAGACAGTGAGGGGAGAGTCACAGAGATCAAACGAGCTTGCAGGCACAAACCCTGGTCTGTCAAAACATGTTATTGAGGTCTGAGTAGGAGACTAAAGAAGGTCAGTGGGGATTGTGTACTATAGCTACTCAGGTGACACAGCCAGTAGGCAGTCTTGCTAGGCTTCTATCAAGATGCAATGCATTTAAATAAAGTGTCAATTAGGGTCTGTGCCTGCATGCTAAAGTCAGACTGAAAGACCAAAAATGCAAGAGAGAGAGACAGGTTGGTGTAGTCTTACCTCTGCTGGTTCCAGTGCCTTAATGGCCAGGTTATAACTCGCTATTGCCATACACATAAGATGATGAGGACGGGCCTATATGGAAGGGAGAAAAAAAAACATTATACATCATCAGGGCATCACTGCTTTTCTGTTTTCCTTCACATATCTATGTGCTACTCACTTTCTGACAAATGGGAAGTGCTATCTCAACAATGGTAAGAGGTTTATTTAAACCCATATAAAAAATCAAACTCATCTAATGTCATGTAATGTTAATTAAAATTCATTAATTCTATTTCCTTTCCTTTTTCATTAAGCTATCACGTTTAATCTTAAACTTTCCACCTCTTTTCTTTTTTTTCTTCTCATTTTGAGATATTAAAGGTTGAATGAATATCTCACCTTGACAACTGAAAGGAACCTGTCCATAGTGTTGACTGCCAGGAAGAAGGTTTCTGGACAAAGTTGGAAGAATCTACTTAGACTTCGGAGGCGGTCCAATATCACGTCATGCATGTAGGGAAGAATGCTATCAGGGTCCTGAAAAAAGAAAAGTTCATATTCACTCATAGAAATATGGTGTCTCCTTTTAGTGATGCTTAACTTTTCGCATTTTCTTTTGATCCAGCATGCTAAGAATTATACAATATGCATGAGTAGAAAGAAAATTTACTGAAAATTTGAGTCCATTTTCAATGCAGTATCTTCATTATTGAATAAAATGATTTAATTGTAATTGATCTTAAAGCTCTCCAAATTGGCAATGCATGGAAATTGTATGATCACTATTTTTTATGCAAATTGGCAAGTTTTCAATTAAAGCTTGAAATTTTCATTCACTTTGATTCCTGTTATATACTTCTTTTCAAACTATGCACGAGTGCAGAATAAAATCAAGTGGTGGCATTTCAACTTGGAAAAGCTGATTAACGTTGACCTTAAAAAACAAACTCTGTACTGTTATATGGGTTAATAATAAATGATTCAATCTGCATGAGGCTCATCAGTAGATTAACCCAATGAGCGTGAAAAGTAGGCTACTACAAAAGTGAAGCTCCATGAAAAGTTTGAAATACATGGGTGTCGGGGCTTGATATTGGTAAAGGCCTGAAAAGCAATGTTCCAGCTATTTACAACTTCATTTACATTTTAAACTTATAAACATATAAACCTATTCATTCTTTGGATTTTTCTAAAACTTTCACTGATCTGCAAGGCTTAATTTCCCTGATTCCAATGCATTGATATCAATGACAGGATGGACTTCCCCTTTTTAACTTTATATAAGCTGAAAAGGAAAATTATTGCCAGTGACTAGTCAGTAGGGTATCACAACAAAATGCTGCAAAACCTCTGGAGAACAAACAGCCTTTTATAAACATAATGATCACTTTCAAAGCAAAATGATGCCTGGTTTGATGAGACTAATTCTTTTAAGAATTTTCAGGTTTTTATTAACATTAAGTTTTTATAGAACAAGAAAGAAATAGTCTAATTGTGCTGAAAGCCAAATCGAAAGGTGGGGGTCACTTACATCTTGTTGTTGTTGACCAATGTACTCCAGGTATGGTTGATAGAAATCTTCTGTTTCCACAGCAACCTGCATCATCTTCACCAGATGAGTCTTGGCATCCATGCTTTCTGTATCCTTCTCCATCTTCCTATCCTGGTTAAGTAATCAGAATCATTCAATAATCCAACAATAACATTTCAAGCATAGTCAAATATGGGAAATTTTAAGAAAAGTTCTACCATACTATTATGTTGCAAGTTAATACTATGTACATGAAAAAATATAGAATTCCAGATATAATGGTCAAAGGAAACCTCTTAAAAACTTAAAATGACATGCAGTGTAAAAAAGTTAAGGATCAAAGATCCAATTCAGTCATTTTTCTGTTTGTATCTAATGCTAGTGTAATTGTATGGTTAAAACACACACAACTCCTAGCAGCAGTTTAATCTTGAATGCTTTTTCAGGATTCAAATACACATGTAAGTTAGATCTTCTAAACATTATTAAGATCCTGAGTTTCACCACAAAATAGTCAATCAGCAGTACCTCACAGATCAATTTTTGTTTCCATTTCTACTTACATGTAGATCTACAGTCAATACTGTACTTCAGATCTGATTTTCAAAACTAACAAAATTGTCCTTATTCTTCAAATAATTTTTCTTTAAAAAATGCATCAAAACAGTCACTGGCTGAAAATTGTTTCCAGACTCTCTGCCAGGCTAAAGCCAGGGTAATAATATCCAAAGTCTTTTGGAAGTGCATAGAGACATTAGATAATAATGTGATATGCGCTATACAAGAATGGAATATTATTATTACAATACATGTACATGTAATACAATTCTCATGACAAGTCAAACATTATTCTTTAGAGTTAACTGTTAAACTTCTAAGTTATCTAATAATATCCTTGCATTCATGTAACAGTTAAGTGTCTGCGATCATGAACTGCTGTGTTTACTTACATGTAAATTCAAATTCAATTTCAAATTCAAATTTATTTCCACATTTCCATAAAAACGACAACAAAATATAACATAACATACAAAATGCATCCAAATGGGTATAAAAATTTCAAATGTATGACAACAACGTAAGAAAAAAAAAAAAAGAGAGAAGAAAAAGAAACAATCAAAGACAGAGATGTGAATATGAAACAATAATACATGTATAAAAATGTGGTGGGATCAAAATAAGTTAATCTAAAACTTAATACATGTAGATTGACCCCAAATCAACTAAATGAAAGTAAAGAAAGTGGAGTACGTAATAGAAAATACAAAAAGAACGGTTAAAGGTTACTCTTATTGTTGTTTCACTTTTTGGTGTGAACATCAGGGGCACGTTTCATGAAACCCATCTTAACTTCAAGATCAACGACATCTCGACACTGTCGCTCAACTTGTTCGCTTAAGTGTTTCACAAAGCCATCTTTGCCAAGACCAGCGATAACTTCCCTGACAAATGACTTGTCGCCCCTCCGAACCCGTCATGTCTTTCTAGCATGCCATCACAAGTCAGGCTACATGTAAGGGCAGCTTGTGGGCACTGAAAAATTAGGAATGTTAATTTCTTACGAATACTTCACGAGTTCCAAACTCTGACTTCCTGAACAGTTATTACTGATGATGATATAAAAGTAGAACTGAAATAATTTATATTTTCTAGCGACATTTTAACCGTTCAAAAAATAAAGTTAAATGTGATTAATATTAATTGTCCTCACATCAGTCTATTCATAAATGAATTTATGTCAAAATTTGAATAATAAATTATCCAAGTTTGAATAATAAAATATCCAAATTTAGTAGTCTATTTTTTAAGAATCAAACAAAATATGTGTCTTCTTTCAATAATCTGTCAATTATGGGATCGTCTTAATTGCAAATCTAAATCGCAAATTGCAACAGCAGTTTTTCGTTTTTCAATTTTAGAAAATTCTCAGATGTCACAATTAACGCAGTTTTTCATGTAAATGCAATGCTTATTTCGTCAAATCCCAGTGATGTTTTCGATACTTTCGGAACAATTAGAGCAAAATTGAGTCTAAAATCGTGCTTGAATAATTATCGATAAATCCAGTGAATTTGTTCGTCTGATAGGCAAGACTTCCTTTTGCGACAGCCACCCAACATGCAAGGTGTGCTTTATTCCATCAGCAAATTTGGGTGGCTGTCGCAAAAGGAAGTCTTTCCATGTGATACATGTACATGCATATCGATACAGAACAAATCCACTGGATTTGCTTGAATAACTAACGATAAATCTAGTGGATTTGTGACATGATATCGATATATCACATGAACAAATTCATGATCGATATCATGAATTTGTGAGATGTCAGCCTTTCGTGAAGCACTTTGTCAGCTCCATGGCATGAGTCTCCGACTCCATAGATCATCAACAAGAGATATGATGACTGTCATGACTCATGGAGTTGGTTTCATGAAACGCCCCCTTATTCTTCTGAATTCTAAACATACTGAATCTGACATGTCTGATGTCTGATGTGATGATCCTGATCTGCTGGGACTTATTAATAATTTAAATATTAGACACTGTTAGACCGAAAATTCTGTCTCTAGTTTCGTTGTCAGCCTGTTATTTTGGGAGAGCTGACCCTACCCAAAGAAAAGGCTAACAACGAAACTAGAGACAGAATTTTCGGTCTAACAAGTACTTAGCTGGGACTCTGTGCTTAGTTACATCTGATTATTGCAAACCTCAAATTTTCAATAGATCATCAACATGATCAAGTTATTATTTCCAGACTAGAAAAACACACTTTAAAAAAAGAAAATAGACCAAGCAACGTAACAAATTAGCTTATAACTAAAGAATTTTCCTACCCAACCTGTCCAGTTCACAAACACAGCAGGATAATCAAAATAACAGTTAACATCTCAAATGGATTTTCAACGTTCCTGGCCCTCACACTCACAGAAATCAAACATGAGTGGGACCGTTACAATGTAAGATTCTACGAGGAGCGTCGGTTAACGGTTCCCACTGAGTTCCTCTCATATTCTGAATTTCACGCATTTAATCGATACATACATATAACAATATTTGTTTAAAAGCATACTCACGAATTTCTATCGTATCACAAATGTTGATTTCGTCACAAACATGGTGAAAATTCAAACACATAGCCTGCTGAATTTGTCAGAAACCATCGACTCAGCTGTCAAATTCGCAAATTTTCCTTTTGGCGCGGCGAATTGTTGCCAAACAAAGAAACGCTCAAGAAAACGAGATTCCGTTTTCTACCAGGGTTCAGTTAGTTTTATATTGGAGGTTCATTTTACAAGTTTTGTTTCAATCTTATCTAGAATATAGGCTAAATTTGTCTCAAAATTTTATTAAAGTGATTATACATCCCCTAATCACCTTTTCTAAGGTTAGTCATATAGATTTCGATAATTCCTTTAATTCATCTTAAAGGGCCATTTTTAAACCATCATTTTGTGTGAACCAATTTCGCAATTTGAGATTGTCATTTCATTTTTCATATGCCTACAAACAGTTGTAAGTGAAAAGAAAATATTGGACACTTTTGATCGTAAGTAACTCAAAAGTTTGGGGTTTTCATTTTTCCACATGAAGGTGCCAAATTTATTTTGGTTAAAGTTTATGACATTTCTTTTTATACTACTCTTTGTACCATATACTCCTAGAACAATGTTCTGAATATGCAGTTTTCCTTTTTTCCGTCCCTTCTTTTTTTTTCCAACTTGAAGAAGAAAAAAGTTTGGAATGAATAAATTTAAAAAATCTCGCTCCCAAAATGTAGGCCTGCACTATAAAGAAAGGATTGGTAAAAAAACTACCGATCTAGTTGGCCAACACTATGTTATTTCAACCTATACGTAGGTCAAACTGTATACCGATTTCATTGGTTAACCAATAACCATTAATTTTGAAATGGTCAAGAAACATTGGTTATAAAAACCACTTTAGTGGTCATGCAAACAATTAATATTTATACAACCATCATGATTGAACATAAAACAACAAAAATTTGCAAAAATTGATATCATTTGATATTTTGTACTTAAGCAACGTAGCATTTTAAACTGCAGTGCAAAATGCATTTGCATTAATAATATTCCATATAATTCGAAAACGTATTTATATGAGGAGGCATTTTAAAATCTAAATTAGATAATCTGTAATCGTTTTTAACAATTACTCCGATATAGTCCCTATAGTATATGAAGTAGATATCACATTCCAGTATAGGATGTAGGATCATAGGAATAGGTTAGTGTAGGATTAGGATAGGTTAGAGGTTGCTGTGTAATTTGTGAGATCTCTGGGCGATGCAATTAATATAGAAAAAATCCTGTGATATGCAGATATCTTTTTTTTTTCTACAAAAAAACATTCTATCATAACCAATGCATTTTGATTACTCAGATGGTGCTATTAAACTAAATTCATGACCAAACATAATTGGTTATTTATGAGGAGGCATTTTAAAATTTAAATTAGATAATCTGTAATGATAATCTGTAAGAAATGAACACAACCATTGTATTGGTTGGAATAACCACCTGGAGATTGGTTATTATGACCAATATTATTGGTTGAAAAAGACAACCCATCTTAGATTGGTAATTCTAACCATGTATGTCGCGGTCGGACACATATCCAGCTTTGGTTGAAATTGGGGAATTGACCCATAATTATTTTGGTCATTCTGACCAATCCTTTTTTAGAGTGTATATGAAACTATTTGGGCACCTCACTGCCTAAGACCAACATGATTACGTTCCTAAATTTTATACGAGAGAGCGCAGCGAGAGAGAAAAAAGTCATGAGAACATGTTCTTTTACTCCAGTGCAATTAAGGTCATGCAGTATCATGCAGTATCTTCCAAGACTCATAAAGTGGGTACATGCATTATGATAGGATTAGGGCTACTGGTCACATGACGACCTTTTTGCGTTGGTGATATAAATGCATAAGTTGACTGATCGCCATTATATGAACCATCAACAAAAAACAAATGAAATTCGCAACGTTCACATCATAGAAAAGTATATAAAATTTGACCAAAAGAAAAACAAGATTCAGATTCAGATAGATTTTATTTCATTTTCATTTTTTCACAATATGAGTTATATCATTCCTCATACTACACTCGTTCTACTATACAATTCATTAATATTGCCGTATATATCGTACTGCAATATAGTTTGGGCAACGTGTGCAAAAACTAAAATTAATATAATATACTTATTACAGAAAAAAGCAATTCGAATTTGTACTAATTCGCAATATTTATCACACACAAATCCATTATTCCATAAACTAAAGACTCTAACTATTTTTGACATAAACTCATTTCAAAGCTTACTGCTTATGTTCAAATACGTAAATAACATGCTCCCACCTTCATTTCACAATTTTTATACTATGAACACATCTATCCATTCATACCCTACGCGGAACTCTTCTAATTTCCATTTAATCAACCCCAAATTGCTTATTGCGCAGAGATCCATAAGACACCATGGTCCTGATTTGTGGAACTCTCTACCTGAATCTATAAAAAGATCCACGTCTCTTTACTCATTTAAGGCAAACGTTAAATCTATGTTGATATCAGAATATTTGAAGTAAAATTTCTGTGTCGATGTGTCATCATTAAAGCATCATCACCATCATCCTCTCCATCGCCTTCATCTTCACCATTTCACCATCATCTTCATCCTTATCATCTCCATCTTCATTGCTCAAATTACATTACTGCTGTTTTTCATGAAATGTACTGTTTATCGATTCTGCTGTATTAATGTATTATATTAATCAATGAGTTCTAACCTGGGGTTGTCATTTTTTCAAGCAATCTGCTTATGATGACAATCCTTCTCCTGCAAATTGTAAATGTTAACTAATTTGGTATGAGATCAGTTTTGTTTGTAATGATAATTTTAGTACATTTAGTTATGATTCATGCCAAAAAAAAGTTCTCAATATACTATGTTTGTTATGTTATGGAAAATGTATTATATACGAATGATGTAATTGCAGAAGTAAACAATAAAATCAAATCAAATCAAATCAAATCATAATTCAAATATAATATAAGAAAGGAAAAGAAGGAAAAATAAAGGGATATGACAGAAACCAATGTCCCCCCCCCCCAAAAAAAAAAAAACAAAAAAAATCCAACAATTCCGACAAAAAGAATTGATACAAGAATAAAAATGAACAATTATAGAGATCAGCAACAAACTAACAAACAAACATATCTATAATACATGCAGAGAAAAAAGGGAGAATACGAATAATATACCTTAAAAAATCTTGGGTTGATAATAACTATTAAGATGTGCCAAATCATTCAAATTTTACTTCTATGTTATTTCAAATTCTTGACTGTTAATATGCTCGGATTGAGGTTGGAACGAAAGACTTTATGAACCGTGCATGAGGTTCCATTCATGGAATTCCTTTCTTTTATCCATTTAACATTATAGGTACATGTATATAGAGAGTGACAAATGTGGATAAAAATAATGTCTTGCTATTAAAAGGCAATAGCGCTGTATGATATAGTGTTCGAACCCAGGGGCGTAGATAGCTGGGGGGGGGGGGGGGGGGAGGCATCCCCACTTTTTGAAGTGGATGTATATACGTGTGTATTAAATGTATCAGTAGGAAATCATTCCCCCAGGTATGAGGACCTGCCTACTCTAATGTTCGAACCCATGATCTTTGCACCCCTGCATGTACCAAGTGTTTAACCACACGATAAAGCCCACCGCACTCTATACGATCCGTCTGCGATACGATTTTTGAAAAAATGAGCAGTTTTTTTTATAAGCGCATAACACATTTAGCATGACACTGGATAGATAGATAAGATGCAAACCAATAATATAATGGGCATTGGAAAATGCGAGCGAGTGAAGCGAGCAAGTGATTCCAGGTTTTCCTTTATTTTCATTCTTCGTTTTTTTTTCTCTCTTTCCTTCTTTCCCCCTTCTTAAGGGGATGAACAGGAGGTCATGGCCATTGGCTCCTTGTGTCCCCTGTCTATTACAATAAGTGGAGGTTGGGACTTTCAAATTACCCTCAGTAAAATCACATTTCAGAGCATTTGAAGGTAGTTTCATGGGAATTATTAACTTGCTTAATTCCATTATTTTCTTTGAATTCTCAATATTTTGGACATCATAATCATAATGAAAAATAAAAAGAAAAATTATGACAATGAATAATAATCATCATCGTCATTATTATCATCATCACCATACTCCTCCCGATCATCATTATCATTCATTATTTTATCATGTCATTTTGAAGGTGAACTATGGGGGATGATAGTACAGGCCATCCCCACCTGAAATATTGGGGGATATATCCCCCCTCCCCCCCCCCCCCCCACGCGGGATCAACACCTTTTGCATCAGATTTATCTCTGATTTTTAATAGCATTTAGAAATTCTATTATAACTGCGTCTTTTGTGATAGATTTATCAAAAATTCTATCAACTGATTGAATAAAAATCATTTCTTCTTTAAAAACGTAGCGGGGTATATTTGTACACGCCCCCGAAAAAAGTGTGTGTATGGGGGGGGGGGGGAGGTGGAGGTGGTGACCTGCCGCACACCTCAGCTGGATCCGAGCGAATGCTTTGGGATACACGTCACTGGCGTAAATCCCGGGGGGGGATGGGGGGGATATATCCCCCCCACTTTTTGGAGAGGGGGGATGGCGTGTACAAATATCCCCCCCCCCCCCCACTTTTTAAGAAAGAAAATATATTTTGATTAATCCGTTAGTAAAATCTTTGAATATCTGTCATAAACAACCATCATATTTTAGAATTTCTATTTGAAAATGCGATTGAAAACCAAAAAAGTGGTTATTTTTGGCTCGCTCGTTTCGCTCGCTCGCAAAATAAATATCAAAATGTGTGTAGGGGGGTCTGTGGGGGTTAGTGAGGGTGTGTGCTTATACTTAAGTGTGAGATCGACAGAAAAAAAATCGTCAAAAAAGTCAATCATCCCCCCACTCCTCAGAGTGGATTTACGCCGGTGATACACGTAGATGTTGGAATAATAACGGACAGACACGTCTACCTACGACCCTGCGGATGCCTGCGTCCATAATGCGTCCACTTATCCGCATCTATCAACGGCGGACGTAACTCAACGTACGCGACTGTGTGACTGGGGCATTAGGGGCCACAGTACTTTGTGCTTATGTAGTTATGTAATACATTCGAATAACACGCTCTTTCGCCTGCTTAGACACTCTCCACCCCCCCCCCCCCCCCCCCCCAGTAAATAAAAACCATACGTCTCGTTGTACAGGACTACGCAGCTGACGATTGTACACAGCAGCACGTACTAGAGAGATGCCATGCCAAGGGAGCAAGATTTTGTTTTGTACCATACCTTGCACCATGGCAATGTCGCGGAAGACGGACAGTCAAGCTGCCCGAAACGTCGAGTCTTCTCTCCTTCTCCGTCCACCTCAAGTCTTCTTACCTCTCGCCGACTCAAGCCTCCTCAGCTCTTCACCAACTCAATCCTCCCATCTCTTCTGGTTTACCCAGTTTTCGAAAGATACTCTGCCCTCCAACTTTCCTACTTTCTCGCCTCTCTATTTCACCTCCATCTCTATCTATAGTCCCTTAGGACTTACCACATGGTGAACCGTAAACCCCTTCTACGAAAACCTATTCTTCTTGCATTGTACAGCAAAAGATAAAACGTAAATTTATTCAGATTTTAATTCAAACTGCAGGGGCGGACTGGCCACGGGGCACGGGCATAGTAGTGGGGGATGCGGGGGGGGGGGGATACATTGCCTCGCTTTTTAGGATGGGGGATGGTGTGCACAATCATCGGGCCCAGTTTTCAGGCACAAAATGGGGAAGAATTGGAGTCATCTACAAAAAAAAAAAAAAAAAAAACTAACTTAATTTTTGGGTATATCCAGTGGCGTAGCTAGGATTTTTCAGTAGGGAGGCACTGGGGGGGGGGGGCCTTGAATTTTGTAGGGGGCACCCAAAATCATTTTTTTGGCACATACAAACATGCACACAACACACACGCACCTCCACCCCCGCCCCCCCCCCCCCCACACATAATATTTTCTATTTTGCGAGCGAGGGAAGTGAGCGAGCCAAAATAACCACTTTTTATTTTGTCATCAAAATACAGTTTAGACATATAATTTCTTCACATGATATATTTGGTCACCACTCTGCCAAATAGAATATATCTCGCTGGTCCATGCTGTCTGTTTTTTTTTTAAATATTTTTTTTAGATACATTGTATCAAGCAGACATTTATTTTGTTTTGATGTTAAAAAAAAGAGAGACAGAGAAAAATGATGTAGGCCTATGTTCACGATATTTCTATTTTTGAAAGAAAAAAAAAATTATATCTTGTGTTATATTGGAAATAAAACCTGAACTTGAACTTGTCTCAAACCATCCTGCTTCTAGATATGAAGAGCGAGCGAAGCGAGCAAGAAAATTCTGAATTCTGCACTTACGAGCGAGCGAAACAAGCAAGAAAATTGTGAATTCTGCGCTTACAAAAAGTCTACATGTTTTTGCCTTTCTGGCCCATTTCGGTATTGCTTACCCTTTTTTTGCCTGCTGATAATGAGATACTTGGGCTTTATTTTTCCTCTTTTTTTTCTTTTCCTACCTCTTGATTTTTGTGGGGGCACCTGGGGGACACACCAAATTTATGGGGGGCACGTGCCCCCCAGGCCCCCCCGTAGCTAGGCCCCTGGGTATATCCCTGAAAAATTTATGCTGAGGACCTTTTTTCCCCTTTTTCCTTTTTTTTTTTTGCTTGTCGAAGTCCCCCATGATAATTTTATATTCCTCCCCCCCCAAAAAAAAAAAAAAAATTGGGGGTGACTCGACCTTTTCTTTAACTTTTTTTTCTTTTTTTTTGTTGTTGCTTATCATTGAATTATTTTGGACAGTGTTATATAGATAACGGATTGATGACACCCATGCTCCCAGTTAATTCAGTGATAATATCATGGGCTGCGTTTCACGAAACCGTCACAAGTCTAAGTTCATGGACATCCCATTGAAGCGCGTGTTAATTCTACAACACGCGTTTCAATGGGATGTCCAAGAAGTTAGACTTATGACGGTTTCGTGAAACGCAGCCCTTAATTGTCTCAGCTCATAATTCAGACCTTAAGGTTTTCCTTTTGAGACCTCAGTGTAATGTATAATAAACGCCGGTATCAGTTTTTTTGTTAGAGTGCCTTAAAGATTTCATATAATCATATTATTGTGTGTCGGGCCTATGTAAATGTTTCAAAGTTGTGAATTGCAAGCAAGGAAGCCATTTGATGCCATTCAAAAACTGGTAATAAACCATATAAAATGAATGTATGAATGTGGCTAACTGTCAAAATAAACAAATGATTATATAAGATAAATAAATTGTAAATGAAATAAATTAAACGACCTTTTACAGACATGGACCAGTAAATTCTATCTTACATTGCAAATGACTTATTTCAAAATCAGTTTCAAACTTTTGTTTAGGGCTTTAGCTTCAGAACGTTAAATTGACTGAAATGATTCCCGCCAACACTGAACCCACTGCTCTCAGGAAAGCCCCGGCGAGTCTTTTGTGTTTGTAAACGACCGATCTTTGTTCCCAGGTACGCTAATTGCTAGTTACACTGAGCCGGGCAGCCGTTTCAAATTTGGCGCACTTCTACCAGCTGATGGTATATTTGTCGTCTGCTCAATTACTCTGCGCCGCTTCTAATATGACGTGAATTTCATTTCTCTTTCAACCTTCTAGTTCTCTGGCTATGTAGCCATAACTGCATTTTTGTATAATAGATCATCTAGAAGAATATTTTCTTCCTCAAAACCCAGTGGCTTAAATTGTTAATAGAATGTTATAACTAGAAAATGCCGAATTACAAGACGGGAATTTCCGGGTTTTGGGCCTGGGTAGCAGATCTGTGACGTGAGTGTAAGCCTCTACACTACCAATCAGCTGATTGGTTCTCGTGCGCGAATAGCTGAAATAAGAATGTAACTCTTACAAAATGCATAGAAATTATAGAATTTGTAAATAAACAGTGAGTTTCTAATGACAAGTTTATCACTAGATTTCATCATAACATCCTTTTTCATGAAGCGATTGTGGAAATGCAATAGCTAAAAACATAAATTTGGAAGCGGAAGGATTTGTCTTACAAGGACGAGTAATGCGGTCAGTAAACAATGTCAATCAATCGACGCGATAAGTTCGTCGATTCCGTAAACAAGCGTCTCCCCGTACGAAGCCATTGCTTGTCCTTTTTTTAGTACGGGATATGATTTTATTTTCTTCTTTTTATACCCAATATTTGTAAAATAATAAAAAATGGAGGCAACCATGAACTAAACTGGCTTTCGGAGTCTTCACGGACGCTTATGGATCAGGGTGGTTCGTTTAGGCATCGCTTGTGCCGCTGTTTTTGGGAGAAGGTAAGTCACTGATTCTTATTAGATTTTCCCCCGAAGCCGGTAGGCTAACGGTCCACTGGCTCTCCGTTGTGTATTGGGCGGTTTCTGCAGTAACGCCTAACGGATCTGAAACCATCGAACTGTTCAAAACAAACGGCGATTCCCGACTGGAGAGGATTGACTCCAAAATTGTGATGAAGAATGCCTTGCAAATGGATCATTTAAATTTCTCTAAGCAGTAGGTATCGATATTTTTCAGTTATTATTGTGGTGATGACAATGATGCTTGAACTTATCCTGCTGAAAATAGAATTTTGGAAGAAAACAACTTTCTTTTTTATTTCGTCTAACGGTGCCGATGGACCTTTGTCTTTGACTTTCTTGATGTTAATGTCCATTGTCCGCACTTGTCCAGGGAAGTAGGCGGGGCAGGATTTTTAATTCAATTTAAACCCTATATTTAAAATAGAGTATTTTTGACAAAGGAAATAAACGAGCTTGCTACGAAAATCAGCAATGATGGATTGATTTAGAATTTTAGTGTCAGTTTAAAAACTTTAACAGTAATAATTACAACATGCAACCTTTTCAAGCAGTTTGACAAGTTTGATTTGAGCTGAGACATTAGTTAACATATAATTTTGTAGATTCTAAATGATTCTTTTCATCATGAAGAGTCCATTCAGTGGTGTTTTGTATTCATGTTTAGATTGACCAAAGATTTTTAAAAGAAAATAGTTATGAGCTAATCAGTGGCAATTTATAATATGTTGATTTTTTTCTGCCAGCAGCAGCCTGGAGGTTTTTTTTTTTTTTTTGTAACTAGGCCTCTTGTTTGAGAGGCTTTTGGTCTATTGTATTTTCTCTAAATAAGAATTTTTAATAGTTTATAGGATTGTGTATTTCCAATGCTACAATTGGCCTTAATTGTTTCACTTTTCTTGATATCATGTAGCCTTGTGTAGAAAATTCAGTACTGTGACTTGTCATTTTTCTGACAATACAAACTATATGCCCTAAAACATTCATACCCCCACCCCACAAAATTTGAGGAAAAAAAATTACATGGATATTCAGCTTGTGACTGAGTCTGAGGCTGACACAGTAATTATGGATACATGTAAGGGAAACATTTTGAATTCATAACAGTTGAATTATCATTTGTGGTAATCTTGCATTTCAGCCTTAACCTGAATATTGCATCAGCAGGTATTTTGCAATTGCAAAACACTGTCTAAATGTACCTGTTACAGATCTTGTTCTGTAAGTGCATTTAGATTGCACAAGAAAGTGCTGATTTGGATTTTATTGATTTTATTTCACCATTGGAACAAAAATTTATTCCCATTTTTTCAGGTCCCCTTGGTAGCTGAGAGTTTGAAAGCAGACTGGTGTCGTCATGTTGGATATCCCTCCAATAAACCGTGTCCAGTTGAAGGAGCTAAACAGTCGTCTGTGTAGCGCCATCAACAAGGAACGCCAGTCATGGAAACCTCTGCTCATCAAGGACCCCCAGGATAGTGTAAGTTTTACAAAAAACGAAAAGACAAAACCAGTACTATTTTATAGTGGATTTATATATGGTGTACTCAATTTGTGCGTGTGTTGGTTTTTTTGGGGGGGCATGAGGTTTTTTTTTTTTTTTTTTTCTTTTCAGCAAAAAATTGGCAATTACTTGAATATTATATTACTTTTGTACCTGCACATTAAAAGATTGCCGTCCAGGTAGATTCTCTTTATGTTGAGTATTTATTCCACCTGTTATCTTTTTTAAAAATTATCACTTTTGGGGGGGCGATGTACATGTACCTGCAATTTTCAATTTATGAATAACAAGTAAAAAAAACCCTACATGCACTTTTTACAAAGCTTTCATTTTACACTGGGAATATGGTAAGAATAATCTTTTTATTTTTCTCAACTAATATAAATCAGTTGTTATGCAGTTCCCCCATTGCACCCCACCCCCCCCCCCCCCCATGATCACGGAGGGTCACTAAATGAGGTTAACATTTTGAACAGTTCGTTATATTTGCTATGGTCAGCTGTTCCTGTTTTGTGTCATAATGTTTGCTCAACTATTTACGCAGGCAGTGGCTTGCCCACACATGTTAGATAAGGGACATATACCCGAGTGATTTCAAAACCAAGTAGATCTTTGCGTCATTTCTATTGTGCTGGGTTAGGCTTGTAGTGTGTAAAAATAAGGCTTTGACAGTCATGACTCAGAGGAATGTTTACTTTAGAAATGACAACAAGCAGAATGTTTTTGAAAAGTCAGAGTTATATCCCCAATTTCAATCTGAAATTTTAAATTTGAAATGCTTTTTTTTTTTTTTTTTTGATACAGACTTTTTATTTGACTGACTGATATGAAAAATTCATTACTATCTAGCCGTTTTTTCAAGAAAATTCCAAAATGATTGGAGCACAAAAATACCAGCATGTTATACGTGAAATATTATGATGAATTCTTGCAGTTGGCCGTGCCATGAGCAAACTATTCTTATCTTTAAAAAAAAAAAATATTTAGGAGGCTGAGATTGGGCCCGGTCAGCGAGATGAAATGGTGCAGTGGTTACTGGAGTTGAACATCAAGTTCCGCTTCTGTCCCGAGACGTACATGCTGAGTGTTACCCTGCTTGATCACTTCCTTATGGCTGTGAAGGTAAATAAAATATACACAATGTATAATAAGTGGATTCTAAAATTTCATGAGTATTTTAATACATGTTGGGATTTTTTTACCGGACATGTAAAAAGAATCATCCAACATTTTGACATTTTCATGAAAATAGTTGCATTTCATTTATGAAATCATCCTTGAATGTTTAAATAGACATCCCTAAATTTCAGGAAATTTCAAAAGTTCAGGAGCAAAAAACCTAATATATTCATTAATTATTTTCTAAGAATTCTACTTGTGTTGTGCAATAGCTCTGTGATCATAGATTGCAATAGAAATTTATAGAACTAGGAGTAATTACAAAGAAATCCCATGCTATTGTTGCCACCCATAACCATCTTTATCTGCCTACTGTGTTGAAGTATTATCATCCTGTATTTAAAATAGTGAAAGCTATTTCCCTATATATAGATTAAATTGCTGCAGGAAAAGCATGAGGCACATGTGTATACTGTACATTAAAGGATCGCATGCACTACAGACTTTAACATAATACATGTACATGTACGTTGTTGATAAACACTCCCTTCATCTGCCAAAGACTTGGAAAAAGTTCTGTGTATGGTTTTGGCATAAATTCAAGTCATTTGGTAATTCTTGGCAAAGTACATGATAATCAAGGTTGATAGGGATTCAGAGACTTTTATTACATTTACATACATGTTTTAATGCCAATATATCAGACATTTTCTTGTTCATTTGCCAGTACTCATATATATACAGTTACATGTATGTAACTATTGATTTATTTTGAAGGATATCATGCAGAAATCAGTTATGCTTGTTAGGAACCCAATAGATTGATGCATATACATGTCCGATTATGGCGATGTGTTTGCTGTTCATAAAATAGACATTATTTTCTGCGTAAAAATACATCATAATTCATAATTGCTTCATTCCATTATGAAGCACATTAGTTCAAGTACATTATGACAAGCTCCTGGAGACATGAGGATATTACCTGAAATCTCATACATGTACACCAGAGTAAAATAAAAACAACAACTAACAATTGGATGCAAAGGACTGGAGCTGTTGAAGAGAGTAACTAATGCTAGGAACTAGGAAGCTCACTTTTATAAAATAAATGGATCACCCTTTGCTTGGCCTCCAGTGAAAAACCCTGGATTTTGTCGATTATCGTTACAGAGTACTAGCTCAATAAAGTATGTTTGCATGTCACTCTAAATTGGACGATAGCTGTGGTAGGAAAAGGGTAGTTTGACCCTGTCCAATTTTATTGGGACTGCTTCAGTAATTGACGTGTTGCCCGATTTAGCCTCTGGTTTCTGTTAGTCATTCCCTCATAAATAGCCTTTTCAGACCATGGGGGGGGGGGAGTGAAATGATTAAAAAAATCTGTGTGAAGAATTATTATATTGCAAAAGAGAGTATGTGAAGAAAGTAAAGTAACATTGTATGGTGAAACTAGTTTTGGGCAGGTCAGCTGACATGTTTCATGTTACATGTAAAGTGTAGGTAACATCGTGGGCAGTGCCAGAGAAATCAGACTCAGCTGACTGGTCATATCAGCTTGTTTACATGTTAGCCCAACCCAGTTATATGGTTTTCACATTCAGACGAGAGGGGAGTGCTGATTCTGTATTGAGTTTTCATTCAAATTGCTCAGACATCAGTTTTTCTGTACACTGTATATACATGTACCTTTCTCAGACTAAAGGAATACCGGTAATGACTTAATAGGTAACCTGTTTTTGGATAGTTAGCTACGCAACAATTTTAAAAAAAATATGAACACAGGGTTAGCCAGTGGGTCCCCCCCCCCCCCCCCCCCCCCAGCACATCCAGGACGCCGTGACTGACAACAGGTTTCTTAAATTAGATGGATGTGACTCACAGATCTGGGTCACTCATCACTGTGATGATAATCATCCCGTGTCCTCTCAGCAGCGAGAAATGATAGATAAGGATACATGTAGATATCACTAATACTGAGGCTGTAAAAGTGAATGATATACATATAGCAGAAATACAGTGCTTCTGTCGTGTACGTAAAGGTAAATTAACTAATAACAGTAGATCACTTATGCAATTTGGTGGATGTCTTCACACAACATTAGTGATACTACTTTATAGTACAGTTGCAGTAGTCATTTGACAAATATTTTATGACTTCCTATTAAACAAACACATAGATGTGAGCTTTGTTTTTAGAGTTAAATGGCAAAATCCCAACTTGAAGTTATTTCGATTTAAACAGAACAATACATCGTATACTTGAAGAACATGTAGCTTCATCATTCTCAGTAGACTTAGCCTATACATGTACAGTGTAGCTTGGTGAAAATGAAAGCCAAAAAAGGGGGATTACACTCATGCAGGCCCTTTAGTCTAGAATTCATTGAACCATGGTATGGGTATTATCTTGCACACAGGGTGTTAGGCTTCTATTGTTTGTGAAGGGAACTATTGTTAAGGTATTTTTTAAAACCACTTTTTGTCTAGAGGGTGGGGTTGACAAAATTGGGTTATTTTTGGAGTAGAGTATAGTATAGTATAGTATAGACTTCAATTATCTCTGCACTTCCTTTTCTAGTATATTACTAATTTATTAGAGAATTGGGGTATTTCCCCATGTGCAGTCATGGTTTTAGTTTTGATTAAATGTTTACTTTTACACATGTAGATATGCAGCAGGAAGCAACATACTACAGAGTCAGGGTTGCTTGATGGCGATTTCACCACACATTCCAATCTGAAATTAACTCTTCCAGACCGGAAATTTAAATATCAATAAATCTCGCGTTCAGACTATCCCCCGGCAAACGCATAGTGTGGACGCTCGCTGGGACTTCTCCCCGTCTCCCCCCAAACATGTTGGGGTTTTTGGACCTTGGCTCGTAATTCGATATCTCACACCTGTTTTTATCATAAGTGCGCATGCGCGAAAATTCACCATGCACAGTGACCTAACGCACCGACAGCCGTGATTTGTCTCCTGCATAGCAGGGGATTCGAACATAGTGTTTACACTTGGTTTAAAAATAGATAAGATCTCTCCCTCCTCCCCCCAGTAAACGGGACATGGTGTGAACGCCATAAAAGTATACAGCTGGATGATGAGGGAGTTGAACTTGAGAGTACAAATTGTACAATTTCACAGTGTAGGAAGTGTAGTGGTAATGCAGAGTGTGAAATTTAAATTTGTAGTAGCTCTAGGAGAAATGATTTAGAAAATTAATAAATCGATATCAGATTTATGGAAATATAATGTAAAATTAGACATCTGTGCAAATAGAACAGTGTTACTAAGAATTGATTGAGAAGAAAATATGACTGAATTTTTAATGGTTTTGCAAAGTATATTTCAAGTCAAATGAGTTCTTGATTAGAGGGGAGGTTTGCTGTTCAAGCTACAGTAGTATTAGCCTTAAATAATTATATTAAAATTAGTGGGGGAAAGAGATGATATTGTCTTTTAAAGAAAAATCTCTAAGTCATCCCTTCAACTTCCCTCCTATACATGCTCACACACACACACACACACACACACACACACACACACACACACACACACATGCACGCACACATAAAAAGAATAAGGAAGAGTTCTTTTGAATTTTGATGCAACACTGTAACAATAGTGACATGACATTGCGTTGCATAAAAACTGAAAAATATGAATATAACAGAATGAAATGGCGATAGTGTGTGCTGTAAGAATTGTACATGTAGCCTACATGTAAACAGGGAAATGTATGTACCGATAAGTACATGAACAGTGTATATACCCACATGACTTGTACATGTACAGTGTCCTCCACATGTACATGCAGGCCTGTCATGATTGTAAAACAGTCATACTCTGGGCTTTCTTCTTTTTTTTCTTCTTCTTCTTCTTCTTTTTGTTCTTATTCCTACACCACTGGAAATAGGTTTATTCATTTACATTAGTGTAGGCACGTTTTCATTTCTAATGAAAGGCTGTAAATGCCAAAGTGTACATGTAGGTCCATTCACAGTACACAATATCAGGAACTCCAGTCTATGGTACATACCGGTATTATAGTTTCTTCGAGAGACATGTCATAACATGACAAAACTTTGCTTTACTTGTTATTTATAGGTCCTTGAAGTATTTACTAAGGTTATTTGACCAGGTAACTGGTTTATCAATAAAGGCTTGTTTCTGACCTTTGTCCATATTCAGCTATTGAGTTATTCAGCCAGATTGTTTGCCACATATCTGCTGTAATGTCTCATAATGTAGATTTCTTATTCAGTTGAGTCACAGACCACAATAATGTAGGATTGTGTGTTTTTGGTCAGCAATTGCATCTTAATCCTTCCTGCATGTACAGGCAGTGATGGATGATGTAACTACCTGAAATACCTGCAGTATGCACGTAAACGGTGTGTTTACGTCATGTATATCATGCAAGGCAACGTATTCTTACAGCACAAATGTCTCAGCTTGGCAGGTAGAGATTGACATTGGGAAGTTATGGTTTGTTGACCCTGACCCGATCACCTGTAGGCTCAAGTTATGTTTGTGCCAACTGGATTCCCTGGTACAGTCTAGAACGTTCCACTCTGCATGTTGGACTGTGTACTGACGTCCTGAATGCAAAACCACATTGTGGCATACATCTAGTGTTTTAATATATGTGTGTGTGTGTACCAGCACAATTCTCTATACATCTGAGAAATAGACTTTGATCTTGCTGCTGATAAAATATCTTTGCAGTGATAAGAAACCTGTCATTCTTGTCACCATGAATATTGATAGGAGTTGATATGCAACAACATATGCATATTTTTATGTGTGTGTTGTAACATTTACTTGTTAAGTGAAGTTGTAGGCACACATTTTATATTTTAACATAATTATAGGCCAATAAATGTAAGATCATACATGTATCTCAAGCATGGATGTACACGTACATGTAATATAAGATGCTATTTGTCATCAACTAATTTGTTCAGTTTTAAAGTTCTAATTACTTGCATGTGCTAGCTTCTCATGCAATTAAGTGATTGCACACTCCACTTAATGAAGCAGCTGCACCTGATGAGCTTTAAAATCTATCAGGAAGCCTACATATGTTTAATATACATGTGGGCTTTATGTAGGCCTACCAATAGTGCTGTAAGTCAAGTGCTATGTTCGGGTTCGGCACAGTTCGGCAACTTTTTTCCGAACTTAAGTTCGGTTCGGAGTTCGGTAACATCTTAGAAAGGCTAGAGAAAAGGCCCAAGTACCAATGTTGGATGATCGCCAGAACCATTACCGTTTGAACTTCAAATGGAGGTCCACTGTAAATTAAAATTATTTTGTATGACAAAAAAAGAAAAATTAAATTGAAATAAAGGAGAGGAATGAATATAGGACAAGAAATTATCAAAAAAGCAGTGTTTTTTAAATTTAGAATTATGATCGATTATGATCGTGATTGATTACAATCTTATTACGATCGATTCACTTCAATTATGATCGATTACAGTCTTAAGTTTCTTTGGGCACATATTCAAGCTTCTAACATTATTTTTTTGTAAAACAACCGAAATTCATGGTGGTATTATGAAATTACATGTGATAAAAATTAAATGTAGAGATGAGACACAGGCTTTACTTAGTGGTTTTCTATTTTTCTAAAACTTTTAAAACATGAATTTCATGAAATCTTGCACCAATCAATGTACATGTAGGCATTAATTTTTATATAAAAACAGGGTGTACCTCAATTCAGCACATTGTTAATAAGGACAAGGTCCTCACTGAGGGCAGAATTAATGATCCTGTGTTTAAAAGTGCCGAACACCCAAATCAGGCCTTTGAGTTCGGTTCGGTTCAGTCTTGTTCGGAAGTGCCATGTTTGGCGAACTTCCGTTCGATTCGGCGGTTCGGTTACAGCACTACCTACCAATACTATGATCATATAGGCCACTAAAGAAAATACACAACCACTGATACGCTACATGTAGACATGTACCTCTTGTGTTTGTAATTCTGATATTTTATTTCTAGGAGCAGCTACGCCATTGTGTGTACTTTCGATCAAAAAATCCAACAAGCTCTGTATGAAAATCCTCCTCTCCCACCGCCCCCCCTAAAAAGGTCAAACAGATATTTTATGGTAAATTATCAAATCTAGTTTCTGTTTAATTTGAGATATATCTTTTTGCAGGTTTAGATTTTTTTTAACAACTTCATTGGATTCCTGTGGAACAACGCCTTGCCAATAGAGTCCTTCTCATCATTTACCGGAGTTTGAAATACATCACCACAGTACATTTCTTCTCTTCTCTTCTCAGCCTTCATAAGCCTTCTTGCTTATGTCTTTGTTCTTCTGATAGATCTTCCCTGATCTTTTCCAAAACTAAATGGTCTTGGGGAGATCAAGCATTCAATTCATGTCAGCAGCTCCCCGATTTCGGAACAATCTCACTCTCCCCAAAGCAATACAAGATTGTGAGGCTCTTAATGACTCGAAGTGCAAATTAAAAACACATTTTGTGATGAATACATGTACCTTTTTCCTGAATATGTATCTTATGTACTGTAAGTTTACCTCATGATTGATTTCAAATTGTAAGTGCCTTGAGCACCCTATGTGGTAGATATGTTGGGCAGAGTAAATGGGGGGGGGGGGGGGGGATGTAGGCAAGCATACTATACATGTAGGTCTTTATAGTGTATACACAACTAACATATTTTCAGCAGGACAGCTTGTACATGTACATGTAGATAATCAACATACATTTAAAAGACAAACTGATTGTCACAATGTATTCTTATAGGCTTACATGTCCATTTTTACATAGACCTATAAAAAAAATGAGGGAGAAACAGTTTTGATTTTACTCCAGGGATGTCCATGTTGATATGACCTCTTCAAGATCCCAGCTCTACCCTGTCATGTGTCAAGGAAATATGAGAACTTTACAGTATACTTGGGGGGGAAACTGTTGAATAACCGCTGCAATCTTGTTTGCATGTACATGCAGGCCTACATGTAGACATTGATCACGATGGCGTCACATGCACACAGCTGATCGGTTGTGTCTAGCCTGAGGTGTGTTGTATTGACATATGAATGCATTGCATTGTTAGTACCCGTATATAAGTACAATGGGGGTTGCGTTCATATGGAGGTCTCATTGTATTTGGTGCCTTCAAGGTGACACTTTTGTTCAGACTTTTCAGAGGTCTTGCAGCACAGACAAACCAGGCATATACATGTACTACTGAGACCTGGGAAGAAAGAAGCTTACATAACTCTTGTACAAATGGAATATTCAGGACTGTGCACTTCAAAACAATATGGGAGAAATCAGCTCAGACTTATTGTATTTGAATGATAGAGTTTTAATTAACAGACAGTAGTTGATCACAATTTATTGTATACATGTATATAGTCAGTTCAGTGTTTATCTAAATGTTGGGACTAGAAAACTAGAAAACTGTTTGCATGTTTAACTAACTAACTAGTAGTAGTACATGTTCATTTACACCAACTACCTGTACAATAAAAAAAACCAAAAAAAACAGGAAATTGCAAAGACCTACTGGTACGTACATATACATATGCTCTCCACTAGTACATGTAGGTCAATAGTTTTATATGAAGGGTTTTTGAGGATTAGTCACCCAAAGAAAGTTTAGAAAGACAATTATTACTGTAATAAAAATAAAAATGTACCGATCCCAGTACTGATAATTATTAGGCCTAGTTACTTTTTGACAGTATCATAATTTTGAAAATGGAAATAAAAGGCTACGAGCACTGGAAATTGTTTAGTATTTGAGGATTGATTATGATTTTGCATGGTATTTCATCCTGTAGTAATGTTTTGATAATTATAATTCGAACTACTTATTAATTCCTGTTTCATCAGTTAGTTGGACACGTACATTTTGTACATGTAGTTTAACAGCTGAAATGTATGTGTAGGGGATTTGTTATCTTTGATGGCTTTCCAAAACTGTGTCAAATAGATCTAGTTAATCCTCCCGTAAGATATTTAATTCCAGCTCAGTTGATATGGGTAACTGTAACCAGGATGAACATGATCTCTGTAATAATGCTCCGTATTTAGAAGGGTAGGAGTTTCGAGATTAGCCAACTTCCTCTTCTGATCAACAAAACGAGAAGTTGGTGCTAAATATAAGCCGCGCATAAGGTTGAACTTATGATGCTAATCATATCCGACTGATTTGCAGGGGGGAATTGATGGGGGAAACCCAGCTGTTTGGGTAATGTGACTGCTATGATTGAATCAGTCTTGTTTACTTGTCATCAGATCACGTGAAATTACTCGTGAAGTCCTCCATGCACAGTACAACAGTAATTTTCTCTTTAGAGAATAGAGGGAATAATACAGACATTCAATACAATATACATAATTATATTTTAAGATGCCATCATACAATCGCAGATGTAGATGATATACTTTGTTATTGTTTTTGCCGTTTCTTTATTAAATATCTCCTTTACCTCTTTTTGTTTTAGTTTTTGTAGCTCTATAGAGATATGAAGGTGATAAAAACATTCTTACTTGAGATTTGTATACTGTTTTTGTTGTTGTTTTGAATAGTCATAATTGATTTTTTGTTCAAAAGATGTACATGTACATGTAGGACTGCATGTTGGAGCCTTAAGAGTGTCTTTCTTTGCAGCCTGTCATGGTAATGCACTTTCATAAAAACATACCATGTACGAGTATATGATGTGCTTTGACATGTATGCCAGTCAGTTGAAAGGATCAGCCCCCCCCCCCCCCCCCCCCCCCCCCCCCCCCCCCCGCTTCTCTCCCTTGTATGTGTATGTAAGTTCCCACCTTCTGTTGACACTGCATGGTCATGCTTATCATCTAACAAACATAGCCCCAAAGCAAAGGCCTCTGTCTTTGATCAAGATCGAGAGGTCAGCTATGAAGATACATGTACTGAAGATAACATTAATTGTTCAGGGATTGTCCCAGGCATTGACCCATGACCCCCTTTGATGTCATAAGCTGCTGTTATGATGCAAAATATGTAGATATGTACATAAGTGTACTAGTGTAGCTAGGGAGAGTTGAATCTGTCATGAAAATTAACAATTAGTTGCATCTATATGAAATATAATTTGAATTGACTTGCCCACTTGCTTAATGATCAACACCCAAAATTTTACTTAAAGGAGAACAAAGGAAAAACAAAAACAAAGCAAAAAACAAAAACGAAAACAAAAATTGCAAAACATTTGATCATGGTATGAATGAAAACTGACTATACCCAGTGAGGGTAAAATAAACATACCGAAAAAAGAAATCTCAATAAGATTTTGCATGAAAGTAAAATGTCAATTAAATTACATGCCTTACGGGATGAACAGTATGTTTTGCAAGTCTGCAATGCTCGTCTGTCTACATGTACATGTACACTGTATCATTTATTTCAGATGATTATGAATTAATATTTGTTTGTATCTAGCTGTTTAACATTTCCTTTTCTTTGTATGTTTGCTACAGGCAAGGCCCAAGTACCTGCGTTGCATCACCATCACATGTTTCTTCTTGGCAGCTAAGATGAAAGAAGAAGATGAGGTATATATTTCAACACTGAACTTAAATATATGACATTGACAAAAACATACATGTAGTCAAAACAAGGGTCTTAACATAGTTATTATATAGAAAACATGAACATGTAGTTTCAGGATTGAAATATACATGTATCCCTAACTTATTAAGCAATTAACAGTAAGTTTGAATTCTTCAGACTGTAAGGTTATCAGGAAATTAAAGAAAATAAATTTGTCTCACAATGTTTACTTTTATTTCATCTTTCCATGTAAAAATTTATTCACAAAGCATAAATGCCAGAGGTGTTAGCAGGGGAATATCTTTCTATTTTTAACATATTTGTGTAACACAATGCCCCCCCCCCCCCCTCCTTACAGTTTCAAATGGATTTGTGTACATTCCACAATAGATCACATTCAAAATATCACCTCTTAATTTAGGAAAAGCTGGAAATCATTTTGCCACACTGAATAGTGATTATTTCAGGAAGTTTGTTTCCTGATACATGTAGTCTAGTTTCTAGATCCTGTTTACACTGCTGTAAGAATTATTGCAACCAACATGACACAAACTACATGTCCACAGCTGTGTACATTTATGCACAACCAAAAATGTAACCACCCTTTGGTAGTTTGAAAAGTGTGCATCCACACTGGTAAGAATGACAAATAGCAAAATTCTAGAAAGCAAGTTTCGCACTATCCAGTAGGAAGTTGGGTTTTTTTTCAGGAAGTTTGGCAAAAGTTTATGACATCACGAGCAAAAGATTTGAGAAGCATCAATGGAATTCCAAGAATTTTCTACCAGTGTGGTTGTACAGAGGCGGAATACTGAGATATGTGCATTAATTAGGTGAATATGATATTAGTGAATTTATAGAATGCACATAAGGATATGAATGATTCACCTTTTTTAAAGTTACATGATTGTTAACATTTCAGTTCAGTTTGATAATGGTCTTTATCGAAAACAATTCCTCGCAGTCAAAGATTGAATTATGCATGTTTACACGAGCTCCATTTAAAATCACACATTGGTACAAACAATTGAACAATATTGGTAGACTATACAGTGGAAACTCAGTATACATAGGTCTGATATAACAAGGTAATATTCCATTCCCAACTCTTTGTATTCTGTTAAGGCTAAGGCAGATTGCTATAACAAATTGTGGATAACAAATGGTATTTGTGGCATTCAGCCAACATTGTTTAAAACCCTATCTGTACTTTTCAATATACACAAGGTCAAGTCAATATCAAGCATCACATTAGCAGTAGATAAACAAGATTTTTAGATACAGGACAAACCTGGGATGTCATAGCAAATACAGTGCTGTTATCCAACCTTCAACTATTAAAGGTGTGTATTACTTTAATAACAAATATTTTACATGAAGTGTGAAAACAAAAAAGCACATGCAAAGGGAACACTCCCCCCCCCCCCCCCAACACTCTAAAATCATCCAAGCTGTCTTTGGCATGAATTGTAACTAGTGCAAAGTGCAAAATTGAATTGGCAGCTCATTATAAATTTTTCTCCCTCTGTGCTTATGGAACCCACTCTGAAAGAGTGGAAATGCATTTCATGACAGGCATTTTAGTCCTTAACTAACAGTAGTGAAACTTTTTGCTATGTTTTGAAAAGTAAAAAATGCACAATTCTATCAATTTCTTTTGAACTTAAAAAAAAAAAAAAAATCCAGCCTGTGAGAAAACAGTGTAACTACCATGAGAGTATCTCATTAGAACTCATGTAGTTATCTTTGCTTATTAATTCTCTTATTTGTAATTTTCTAGATGGTCCCTGCAACTCAGGACTTTGTACGTGACAGTCAGTGTGGCTGTACTGTGAATGAAGTGCTTCGCATGGAACGTGTTGTGCTCGACAAGCTCAAGTGGGAGCTGAACTTCGTCAATGGCTTGGACTTCCTACAGATTGTGAGTCTCATTTCTCACCCTAATCTTTAATATTGACTTTCCCACAGAGTTCATCTTTTTTTTTCATTGATGGTCACTTTCAATGTATTTGCATAGTCACCCAGAAGGATTTTAGATGTGGCATGGTTCACATATTTGCTAGGAGGCTGTCAGTTCACAAAAATACAAGGATTGTGTAGGGATACAACTCTTGAAAACTCTTTTCAATAAATAGAGGGAAAGAGAGAGGGAAGGCTGTGGAAAATTAGAGATCTTTAGGGGTTAGAGTCTTTAGTACATGATCATTGCCGTGAGAATACCTTTATTTTACTTTAAAAAAAGGGGGGGGGAGCTGTTATGAACTGTGAAATGAATTTTTATAGCATGGTGTTTGATGATGCCATGCCTAACTGATGAAACAGCCATCGTGAAATGTATTATAGTTTGCCATCCTGTGTGGACATCAGGATTAGATCTCATAAACAAAAAAATTTATAATTTTACTTCTCTTCGCTCTTCAGTTCCATGCCCTGTTGATGAGCCAGCGCCCGACTCTGCTGGAAGACCTGCATCACATGACCCCATCGCGCCATCTCTCCATGTTGACTGGCCGGCTGAGCCAGTGCATGACCAACCATCAGCTGGCTGCTTGCCGGGGCTCCACGCTAGCCTTGGCCATGCTAAGCCTTGAGCTAGAGGTACTGGCTGAGGACTGGCTGCCCCTCACCATGGTGCTGCAGCGTATGGTTGGGGTGAGTAATCCTCTGTGTTTCAGTTCAGCCAACGAATCCTCATTCATTACCTTTCCTTTTTTCAGGTAATTGACAGAATTACCATGATTTTCTGATTATGGGAGAAAATGTAACCTCTTCAAAAATGTTTTACAGAAGCTAACTTTAAGAACAGGGATTTGCTTGTATGCTTTTTTGACTCTCCATCAACCTTAAAAATTAAGATGTTTTGGTATTGAAGCAGCATCCTGTACATGGCAGTAACTCATTTCGTCTGATACATTCATAACTGATGATGCTAATTAAGAGATTTCCTTTTTCTTTACCCTTTTATCGTGTAGGTTGACAACCAGTGGCTAATTCGTAGCCGAGAGCTGATCACATTCACTCTCTTTGGTCACTCAGCCTCCCACCGCATGCCCAGCACTCGCCCTATTTCGCCTCCCAACCCTGTCTCAACCCCTGGGGACAACTCCCAGAAAGCAACCCCCAACAAGGCCAAGCGCAAGAAAAGCGAGATCCATGAGAATGTGTACGGCAACGTGAAGCGGCTCATCGACAAGGAGAAAAGTGACATGACCCTGCCAACATGTCCAATCCCGGCCATCTCCGCCCAGGGGGGCACCACCACTGTGACCTCCCCTGGATCCTGTGGGAAGGAGGTGCGCCAGGACGGGGATGAGAGTCTTCCCTCGTCCCACCCCCCACTGACTTCCATTCCAGTCACATAAAGGGTTTTACCTTTGCAAAGCGATAGCTTCACTTAGGTTTTTACTTGTGAAATGTCGGCCCAGAAATATGTTTCTTTTGTCTTGTTTATCATGGCATGTATGAAATGTTGTGTAACCAAAACATCAAAGAACCATTGTGTAGATATCTTGTTTTTTGATGTATGTAAAAATTTAACTAATATATTGAGAAAAAATAATGTATATGTGTTGTTTACACGCCTACAAGTTACAAGCCTACTTTTTGTGTAGACTCCCTTTGTGTACCTGATGTAAGAACAGTGCCTAGAATTGTGTACGTAGTTTCTGCATAAAGTAGTATACTGATTTAGGTTTGATGTATATATTTTTAGGAGTGTATCAAAGATGAAATATATCTCTGATGAATATCGAAAAAGAATGAATGCTGTGAAAAGGTTGGACACTAGCATTCACCTGATTGCTGCAGATCAAATATAAACTAAAACTGCTGCAAATTCATGCTATGGGCATGATCTAGAATTGCACTTGTTTTGTTTTACTGTATTGTACTACAAATCACCTTACAACAGCTGTTGCCCAGAATTCATAAAGAATTATTACATCTAATTTTAAGCAACTATTTATAGTAAAATGTAGCACAGTGTAATTTATTTCTGCCTATTCATAGGCTGAAATAGCCACCAAAGGGGCTCAAGTCATGTGCCAACTGTATATTTCTTACAAGTTTGCAATCAGAATGTCTATGGGTTGTACTGATAAGATTGTATTCCATGGTAATACATGTGATGATATCTCACTGACAGTATTTTTCTCCTAAAAGTGGCTTATTTGGTATGTTGTAATCTCAAAGATTTTTATATAATGGATTTACTCTCAACCTCCATTTGGACGTGAACCCTTCTGTGCTAGTTGAGTCAGAGCTTTCAGAATCTAGCTAGATGTACATTTCTGGGACTGGAGAACGCAACATACCTCTATGTATTGGCATATTGCATACCATCAGAAATGTCCATGCATTAGGATAGTTAAATGCCTTGATGTATAAAGTCCATAATTTTTCCACCAAAATTTTATATCAGTTTGAGAACTATATGAATGCAAAGGCTAAGAACTTTGTAATTATTTCTTTTCCACTGGAAATGAAAGAAAGGCATGCTAGCTGAAAACTTGTCAGGGATGTTCTATTTATACAAAGTAGTACGCATTATCTGATGCTGCTAATGAATTGGTACCATAAGTGTACTCGTATTTCACTTTATTCTTTCATCACGGCAGATTTTATACACCAATTAAGAAGCAACTAGCAGAGAAACTCATAAAGCCAAAATTTTCTCTTTATGGAGCAATCACATGTGTTCATCTTGCACTTTACTGTTTTGTTTTTTGTAATTTATGTGCTATTAATTTTAATTGTGTATCTTGTTTGTGGTGCTGCTCAAATTGTAATCGATCTAGACATTCTTAAAGTAGAGGAAACCATTTTTTATAATCTATCTGTACAAAAACGAAAGGGTGAAAGCATCTTGTTGTATAAGCTTATGTATGATGTATAAATGTAAAAAAGCAAAAGAAGAAAAAAAATCTTAAAATGTTATTTATTGTATGTATGGCCATTATGATGTACTATGTACATGTTTTCTGTACACTCTTGAAGGATGGAGTTACTAATGTGTACCCTCCGCCAAGTTCAAGCCAAACATTGAAAAAAAAAAATTAAAATAGACCTTTAGGTTGTAAAAAAAAAGTATGCAAAAAAAATCTTGATATTTCCTTGCCATTGTTAAGAAAATAAAGTGTATATGTATATAGTTTTGTATCATTTAGCATTAAATATAGCGTATGTGGGTGAGAAATAGAAAAGTAACCTGTGATAAGGTCAAGGCTCTGGACCTGAGCCGGTTTAATTTCTTAAGATACGACATGGAAATTTTGAAGTACCAGTAAGAAGCGGGGAAAGTGAATCATCAGTTAAAAGATGATCATAATGGTCTTTCTTTCTTCATCACTTGTATGTGTTGACATTACTCTGCCCATGTCTCAGACACTGAAGAATGTTTTATGGACTTCGTAACAGAGAACCTCATTTTTTTTTCTTGTCTTCATCTTACAGTATTCGTAGATTGCGTAAAGCTTGAAAATCTGACCAAGACCAGAGGACTCTTGAGGCATTGGCTGTAGTATTTACTTTAAAATAAGTTTTGTTGTGTCTTTGTTGTGTTTTATTGCAATAGAAATATATATTTTTATACGAGTTGAGCTTTTCAATTGGCGCCATGACTAAAGCCCGCATTTCTCATATCAACATTTTAAAAAAAAATTTATTCCTTTTTTAGTTGGTCTGTGACAGGATAAAAACAAACAAACAAATGAGTTCAGCAGAATAATTTTTTTCTTGTTCTAGAATGGTTGGTTGTTGAACTTTAAATCTAATTTTAGATGTGATAAATTTGTTTTGAGCCATCGAGGCTAATTTTGATGTAGTTGCTTAATGATGGTACACATTTCTTTCTTTTATGGATATGAGAACTCTGTTTTCTTAAACCACAGAAATGCCTCTATGTTTCCTTTGTTTAAGAATAGTGCTTTTTTTTTTTTAAAGAGTTTTTTAAATTCATGTTTAATACAATTGATTAATTTGATTGTTAAGCATGATCAACAAGAGGGATTGGGGGGTAAATCATGGTTTGCCAATGTCAAGTCTTTTAAGTTTCAACTCAAGAAATCTTGTGTTTATAATATGTATTGATTTAATTATTTATTGACATGATAAGTAGGCTATGTGTATTCAAACTGTTGGTGCGATAGGCTTATGAATTCTATTGTAAAGTGAAGACATATTGAAAATTTCTGTTTATCAAGGTAGTTAATGAACTATTTTAGAGTTAGATGGTTTTGTGAAGATTCATTTGTTAATCCACATACAGATATCTATTTTGTTGTATGCGCTCTTTTCTGGGCTTTTTTGTCGTTGTTTGTTTGGTATAATTCTAATTGTGTGAAATGTTAACTCCATGTAGTTCCAAGAATTGCACACTCTGATTATTACATCCAAGATATATGGATGGCAGTATCTACATCACCAAAATTTATTTAGAGTTACAGAGATACACTGAAATGGAATAAGTAATCCAAGATTCTTGAATGTTTTGAATTGTCGTACAAGTTTGTTGTTCTCTAAAGGTGTCTGCTGATTCTGTTAAAAATCTGAGGCGCCATACCTTTATAACAATATCTATGTATGATACTTATGCAGGAAATGGAAGTTGCTGGAATTGAAATATCCTGTACATTGCAGAAGCAAATACTGGTACCGTACCAGAAAATTTGCAGAGTTGGGTAGCATTCATGCAGTCAATTCAAGGAGACCAAAGTATATTACATTCACTGCATGCATAGAATATCAAGCTACTTGTATTGAAGGACATTTACATTTACAACATTCTTTCATTGAACATTTTTTTTTTTTGTGGTCATGATCATAACCTTCGCTGTTTTCTGATTTTAATCTTCAACCACACTTGCGATAACATTTCTTTCAGGAGAGAATTTACAGGGCTAAACATTCTGATTAAAGCCTCAACATTGTGTTGTATGAAAAATATTCATGATTTACATGTTTAGAATATTTGTGTTTTGTGTAATATCAAGTGTGAGAATGAGGAAGGGGGGGGGGGGAGAGAGAGAAGAGGATGAAATAGGGTTAGAAGCAGTGCATACAAGTGCTAAATATTGATTGAAGAGAGAGTTTGAATTAAAATTGTAGGGAGGAGTAGAAAGTGACACTGCACGATATGCAAAGTAGAAAAGGAAGTTGGGATTTGTGATATGGGGTAAGAGTGTTTTCGTTTACTAAAAACTTTCACTAAAACTATAGGGGTAATTGAGAGAGAGAGAGAGAGGGGGGGGGGAAGAGAAAGGAAAAAGAGCCGACACAGCAACTTACGATGCAATATCGAAAATTTCGAAGGGGATAATGAAGCACGGGCCTGTCCATTCGCTGCAACAGAACCGTGCGGGTGTTCCCGTCATTTGTTGGTGGTTTTTTTTTCAATGAAAGTCGTAATTATATACCTTGATGATTGAGATGATTGGGGATTATCGAGAATGAGCCGCTAGTTGTATTAACTCTGATTCACAAGCGAAATAAATGCCTTTAAAAATGTAGGACATGAGAATCAAATTTGACCTTTAATTCCGAAGTTTCTGGGAGAAAAACACAGCATTTATTCCTAAACTAGTGCACTGCCCTTCCTTTTCGTCGGGGGGGGGGGGGGGATAGGTCGGACTTTCGGATTTCTGGAAAACATGAGCTCTGAGAAAAAAAAAGGTGCTATATTTAGAGAACCAAACAGTAGAAGAATGACAAGTTAACCCCCTTTTATTAATAATTCACATAGTAATTTCAAACATTTATCACATCTGTTGTCCAATTTTCTTTCAAACTAGGCTGTACATTTTTTTTCTCACAATTTCAAATGATAAATGTGGAATGAATAATCGACAGATCGATTGGTAAATTCAGTTCATCCCTATGATCCACCTGGCATCCTTCATTCCACTATAAAAAATCACTTATCCATTTAGACGTCCATGACCCATCCGTTCATCTGAAATTCATTCATCTGTCTCGCGATCCACGCCAGGGTGACCAGATTATGAATTCTGTAATAGAACACTAGGCCTTGACTTCCTCAGAGGGGCATAATGGCAGGACATTTGTATTCAATTGCGAATAGTAAAAACTGTTATAAATACTCATTCATACCAAGGACCATCCCTGAGTGGAACACATAGACCTCACCAATCATAGAAATCCAAAACACAAACACCTTGAAAAGATCAGTTCTTCAAGCCTTCCAAAAGCAAAGCACCAATTAAACTTCTTCAAATTCTCTCTCCGCGCCACCGACATCAGCGCCCCCCCCCCCCCCATCCCCACACCCCCTCCCCGGTTGCTAAGAACCAACGAAGAAGAAGAAGATGAAGAAGAAGTTATATATCCGCGAGCGATCAAAATTTTGGAAAGTTAATGTAGGCTATATAGTCATTGGTGTCTGCAAAAAACAAACAAAAACAAGTTGAAGCAAAAAAACCCCTGCTTTTTATAGTCAACGGCATGCAGAATCACTCTGGAAGAGGGGAAAAATATTTCCGGGGCCACCCCCCCCCCCCCCCGCCCCGTGATAATCGCTTTATGAACTCTTTTTGAATCTCTTCCGAAACGGATGAAAAGGTATATATATATATATATATATACTGAGTAGTGCATTTATTCTTTACACATTAAACACAGTCACTAATTCACGACTGTTGACATTTTAGATCTATTCTCATTTTTCATATACATTCAATACTTGAAAGGACTATAACATCAGCTTTGATTTGTTTGAACATGGGGAAATATAATATGCCTGTCTATATAGGGGTCTATAGTCATCCTGATCAGTCCATCTATCTACCCACCAATTCATCTATTCCATGCATGTATCAACCAACTAGCCAATCAGTCAATCAATAAATCAAACAATCTTGTAAAGCGAATGAATGAAAGAATGAATGAATGAATGGATCAATGACGATGAATGAATCAATCATAATCAATGAATGAATCAATGAATCAATAAAGCAGTCGGTCAGTCAGTCAGTCACTCCGTGCGCTTTTAATCTTTGGTCAAGACGAAGTGTTTTAAAACGCGTTTTAAAACGCGCTTTACCCGTTTTTGGTTTTTGTTGTTGTTGTTGTTGTTGTTGTTGTTGTTTTTGTTTGTTTGTTTGTTTGTTTTTAAACATATTTTAAAACACTCCATAGACTTATGTGTCCTAAATTAACTTGCATATTTTTTCAATGTTTAAATTTTCATGCATAAAATACTTGGTTTTGTATTTTATTTGCTATATTTCATGCATTATTCAACAATGGTATTAAAATAGCATAGAACCAGACTGGTTCTGAGTGAAGAAAAACCTTCAGTTGGTCTATAATGATTCGATCACCAAGACCATCACCCTTTGTGTACAGATAATGATGTTTTCATGATTTTTTCTCTTTATCTTGTTTGTGGAACTTTTCGACTTTTTTGCATTTATATTGGCAAATTATTTATTCAAATTAAAGAAATTAAGTTAATATATTCTGTCCTTATGATCTGATCTAAATTAGGCAGGGTTGACATGATTCAAACCATGCTATCTCATTGACCCCGTTTTCACTGAGCGACCACCATGATGACTGGGTCCACTTGAAATGTGAGGCTTGGCCTCGCTGCTCACATAATTTGTGTATTTTCAATATTTTGCTGTAGAAGCGCTCTACACTTAGCAACTCCTTTCAACATTTCTCCATAAAAGTGCTCTACAACCAATATTTTTCATATTTGATCTATGCATGTAACGAATAGATGAAATGTTTGAATGAAAGTATTTCAGTAGTTTTTGTTGTATATTTTAATCATCTTGCAGAAGACAGTCCTTACTTTCCGTACCAAAACCTCCTGGCTTAATTTCAGAATAGCTTAAAATTCTTTCAAGAATGGAATTCAATCATTATACTCTAGTTTGAGGAGGAGATGATGTCTGAGCATCATTACAACATTGTACAATTAGCTTGGGCCATTGCCTACTGGTTGTCATAAACAGGAATTACAGGATCCTTGTGGTTTTTTTAAAATCACTGTTTTAAATTTTTTTTAATGAAAAGAAATTTTGCTATTTTCGTTGATGAGACCAAAAAAAAAATGATTGTTTTTTGTAGTTTGTGGAAAAAAACTGCATCCAGGTGAGAAGTTTTTTTTTGTAGGCCTATTCCAAATGATACATATCAAATGTACTCAAATACCTAATATGTTTTATGTTCAAAGAATATATATTTAGGGCGATCATGATCATGTTTCGAAAGCCCATTGAAAGCACTTAGCCGTTTAAAAAAAAACGTTTTAAAGCGATTTATATAAAACGTTTTAAAACATTACACCAATGTTTTTTATTGGTTTTGTTTTGCTTTTTTTTTTTTTTTAAATAAAAACGTTTTTTATCACAACCCTGAGCTGAGATCAAGGCATTCAAAAAATTGAGCATGGATGCCATGGTCACGGTACCTACTCTGTATTTAAATCTTCCCATTTACAGTGTACATGTAATACTGTTTTATTCTATGATTTAAAAAAAAAAATTATTGTTCATATTTTATTGTTGTTGTTGTTATTGACTTAAGTACTTTGATGTTAAAATATGCTATGCTGTTTGTATATTGTTTAGTTTTATTGATGATTTCATGTCAGGGGCGGCGGAGCATCTTTCAAAGTGGGGGGGGGGCACTAGCGAAAAAGGGCACTTTGTAGGAAAAAAGGGGCACTTACAAAAGTTGAACACAAGAAGGAAAATATACCCTTACATTATATCTAACACACTTATAAGGGGCATTTTGACATATTGTTTTTATCTTTACATGATAATAACTACTTTGCAGTAAACTATTATTGTATACTGCTCTGTCTTACTCAATTGTGAGCGAGCGAAGCTAGCGAGCAAAAAAAAAATGTTAAGTATATAGTTTTGCTGAATGACATGATATTTGCAATATATTTTGAGTGGTCTTTAATGATAAAAGCATACCGGAAATTCATTTTATGGGTGTTCCATAATTATCATTGTAAATTTCTTTCATTTACTCTGTATATAGTTTTCCTTATAGTGACCAAGCTATAATGTTTTCAATGCATTTGTGAGGTCTCATAGCTACCGATCATTTTTTCATTAGAAAAATATTCAAATTGAATGGGGTTTTAAGCACAGTACCATCATGAGGAACTTAGGAGAACAGATAAGAGTTTATGGTTACAACACACTTGAAGTACCTTGCGTGAGATTTCATAAGTGAGGGCGAGCGTAGCGAGCGAGCTTTGGAAAGAAAAAGTAAAAAAAAAATAATAAAATACTCCCCCCGCCAATTTAGGGGCACCGTTTCTTCTAATTAAAGTTGTGGGAGGCACTTGCCCGAATGGAAAAGGGACAATATCAGAAAACAAAAAGGGCGCTAATTGCCCTTATCTTAGAAATTGACTCTAGAAAGGAAAAGGGGCACTTATCAGAAGTAAATGAGGGCATGTATCAGATTTCAAATGGGGCACTTATCAGAGGTGAAAAGGGGCATTCTGCAGAAGAGATATTGCACTGTGAAAAACGAAAAAAAGGGTAGACAAAGGGGGACTCAGGGGACATTCATTTGAAGTGTAAAAGGCGCACATCTCAGAGGGGAACAGAACGCTATATTGAAAAGGGAAAGGCATAAAAGAGCGCATTTCTATAGATTTTAAGAAGGGTAACTTCTCTGAAATGAAAAGGGACACTTATTAGAAGGCGAAAGAGGGCACATATCAATAAAGAAAATGGGCCCTTCTAAATGAAAAGAAGGGCACTGAACAGATTTGAAAGGGGGCATTTTTGTTGGGTAAAAAGGGGCACTTTTGGGGTGCTTCGAAAAGTGAGGGGCACTGTGCCCCCGGCCCCCCCCCCCCCCGGGAGCGTCGCGTCATGTAGGTCTACCTTTTTCTTTTTTTTTTCATTGTATTGTGCAAGTTTATCTATATGTATGTTAATATGTGAAGTGAACTGTACCATCATTGTAAATATGAAAAATTGAAAGAGGAAAAATAAATGAATTGAAGTGAAAAAAAAACAAAAACAAAAACAAAAAAAACTTGAAACTTGAAACTTATGTTCTGGTGAGTGGCCACTTGAACATAAACATTACTGCACGTGCGATCGAGGGAGCCCATTATGGAGCCCATGTGTGAGCCCATCTTTGGCGCGGCGCGGCGGCGTAATGCCCCGGGCCGGGCCGCCCGGCGGCGGCGCGGCCAGCTAGCTAGCTGCCGCGCCGCGTGCATAATGCAGCTAGCTAGCGCAAACACATGCTCAGTGACGTTGTTCAGAAAGGACTGAACGCATGGCTTGGCATGGCCTCGTCGTTTTTGCTTTGATTTTCACGTTTAGTTTACTTGTTACATGGTTGCGTGGAAGAAATAGAAACTGGAACAACGTACCATTCTCTTGAATGTATAATTTGCACAAATTTATGAAGATGCCGAGATATATTAAAACGTGCGAACCGATTGATGATTTTCTTGCATCTCAGGGACTCGTGAGAAAAATCACAGCAAAGGATGGATCTTGCCTTTTTCGAGCCGTTGCAGAACAGGTATCAAAACAACTATCACAAATTATTTTTAGCTTAATGAATGGCTATCTTTCAAAGATGGCAATGATACCTTGCTTTTCACTCATATTTTATGATTTCCTTATAACTGACCCTTTCTATTGAAACCTTCCTTGTCACTGTAGTATCCGCAGGGATCGTTGTGCATGTGTTATCGGTAAAGGTACAAGCTGGTTGCCGACCGTCTGCACTGCTAGCTTTTTGGTGTGTGGCCAGCCGATGCGGGGTTACTGGGGAATACCCTTTTCATGGCTGTTTCCGCGCAGATAAGAATGTAAACATATCTGTCGGATATTGCGTTGTAGTCGTTCGGTTTTTGTAAACTATTAATCAAAGTAGATCTTGCTGCTAAAGTGATGTATGAATAATATTACAGTGGATTTTACCCATCACTTAAAAAGATTCTGGAAATTCCTTTTGAATCTTAACTTTCTCAAACTTTCATGACAAGCTTTTGTTGTTTTAATGTTAAAAAAAAAATTAAGTCTCTAACTAGAAGTTAAAGCTGTACAGTTTTGGTAATACATTGTAAAAAGAAATTTGACATGGAACTGCTGAAATACTGTATTTATAAGCTGAAATTTTCGCCGTATATAGTCACCTCCAAAACCCCTATAAGAAGCCCAATTCTGCTACCAAAAATACAGAAGCGGTGCCATTTTTCCAAAGATGCGGGGCTTTAGGGGGTTGGCAAGAAAGAGTCGCCGAAAACACGCTATAAATCAAGAAATCAGGGGTTTTATGACAGCTTTTTTTGTTAATTGCAAGCTACGAGTGTGATGGTATTGGCAAAAAATAATCAAAAAACAAATCCTGCGGATCTGCCGATATGGTTCTTTCATGTACAAATAAGTTTACTGCAAGTCCTGCTCTTGCGCTCGCGAAATCAACAACTCGTGAAAATGTCTGAGCCTGTGATTCGCGAAAATATCTGTAAGCGAAAATATTTGCTTATACATTAAAGTCTCCCATTGCCCATGTTGCTTAAAAATATAAATGTGAAATAATATTCCATTCATGATTTCCTGTGAATTTTAGTGTAAATACATGTATCTGAAAGGAATCCGCACTGCAGACATACATTGTATGATGCCTGTACCTATTACCGACCACTTAACAGTTTCCCATCCCTCTACAGAAAATCATCTCAATAAAATATTTCAAAATTATACTGACATACAGAGAAAATACTGCTTAATAAAGTCCACTGACTTTGAAGTCATAAATCTACACCAGTTTGCAATATAGTCGTCAGAACAATAAAGCCTTGTAAATTTTTTAACAAAAAAAGATGATGTCTTATTACCGACCTTGCGATTTGTCAATTAAATTCATTAAAAATTTTAGATAAAAATAAGCCATATTTGAAATCAAATACAATTCTAAATGATGTCGGAGATGTTAATTACTAACATTTGTATAGTTTACAGATAAAATACAACTTCGAAAATGTCATTTCAAAGGTATTTTTCCATGGTAGACATTTTTGATTTCCTGCTTTCCGTGTAATAACTGCACAATTTGTGGACGCGCCTATAGAGATTGCATGGTGAGACGCAGTGCAGATGCCCAAAGTTGACCTTAAGCATCTTTGAATACAATTACAAAATCCACAATATCTTGGTCATTAAAAGTGTCCGGACACTGAATTTTCAGAGATTTGCCTTAAATATATTGTGATTGTAGTCGCACCTTCCGTAATCAAGCGCATCATGGTATTATCGCACACAAAGGTGAAATGTTGAAGTAAACAACTGCAGTTACATGTAGCTGTGTGCACATAAAGCTTTTTTTAAGCGCGCGATCGCACATGATATACGCCTGTTGCTCCGGGTGACAAGCGCAATTAGGTCAATATGCAAAAAATATGATGACCCTGCGATACACGTCCTCGTAATTCCAAAAATATACATTTCATTGAGAGGTCAGTAATATGACTGGTCGGTATTAGGTACATTGATCATACATGTAGCTCCTACACACTTTGCCCTAGTCTAAGGCTAATAAAGGCTAAGACCGAAAATTTATTGTCTCTAGTTCGTTAGCCTCTTAATCTTATGTGGGTAGGGTCGGCTCCTCACCATATAGACAGAAGAGGGCAGATAGATCTGCTGTGCAAAACCAACTACACAATGGTGTGTAGTTGGAAAAATCGGTATAATTTTATTTTTCTGTTGTATGTGTACATTGTAATGATTAAGCTTATGCTCTACTTCAAGAATCTGTTCAACTTACCAATTTGACCCTATAATCCATTTATGCTCCTTTTTCAGGTAATTCAGGCTCCAAGGTCTTCTTCGTTTGACAATCTTGCAGCCGTATTTTACTAATCCATTTGTTTTCTATGCTTGTGTGTTGAGTTATCTTCAAGTCACCTCTTATCAGTGGTTACATTTGTGTTTTAAAGGATTTGATTCATTCCATGATCATCTCTATCTCTCCTGTATGCCCTCAAACTGAGGATGTAAAGAAAAGAGTAATTTTAATTCACGCAGCTTATTCCTAATTTAGTGGAAGGGAAACCGGTCTGTTGACAGGTATTCTGCTAATTATATTCATACTTCTTTGTATTGAAAAAAGAATTGATTTACTAATGTCTTTTGTGTACATGTAGGTGTTTCATACCCAAGCCCTCCACAATGATGTCCGTCAAGCATGTATTCGATTCATGGAGCGAAATAAGGAGCACTTTGAACCTGTAAGTTACATGTTTATCACATGTATCATTTTTGGATGCATCATCTGGAGTGTGTACTGTACTGTATTCAATAGAAATTAAGTAGAGATTAAATTTTTTGTATTAGATCCTGTTTTTTTTTTTTTTTTTCAATATTATGTTGATATTGTGCTCACATATTTCCATGCCCCTTTTCCTGATTGTAGTATTTCACTGCTGCCCACTTACTGAATTTTTGTTCAAGAATTCAATAGTATTAGTAATATTGCAGGAACATGACCCTTAATCTTGCAGCCAAAAATTATGCAGGATATGAATTCAGGTGAGAGGAATGATAACATATATAGTGATTAGCCTGTGCAGTGTGTGAATAGTTCTAGTGTTCAGGAATTTTTTGTTAAAATACATGTAACTGTATTTCAGATTTTCAAACAGAGCACCTGCTGCGTGTATATCCATGAGCTCTAATATTACAAAATTTTGTTATTGCCGATTGCTGTTTTTGTTGAATTAAGATCATGAAAACATAAACTACTGTGCATGACAATGCTTTTACTAGAATTAAAGGTCTTAACATCTTTTTACCCTGAAAATTCAAATGAAAAAGTCCTGAAGGCATGTACATGTTTGTATACATGCATTCAAAGTGTGGATGTTTCTCCTCAGAATGCCTTATGTCAGTCTATTGCATTCACCTGTCCGTTCTATAATGACATTAATAAGGATTGCATTCACAATGCATATATTAGTTTAGGTTGTTACTATGCTGAGGCAACCTTGGGCAGGCCTTTGAGTCATCACTAGTATTTTCTCTTTTTCTTCACAATGACCCTTGAATTTGAATGAATTGGTGAGGACTGAATAATCATAATATCTCAACACCACCTGCATAAAACCCAGACTTTACTGGAATGTGGGTAGTGGAAAAAATAGCTTAGTTGTCTTTTCTGTAACTTGACTCCCGGGCTGATTGAGATGCTGTCCCTTTTTCTATTTTCTTTTAAATGTTAAGTTATTTACCCATTTTTGACATTGTCCACATTTTGTAGTTTGGCCCAATAACTTTCAATGCAGAGCCCTAGAAACATATCAAATGCAGGAGCAGAAGAGCAAAAATTCTATAAGCATTGTGCCCTTTCTGGTTCCATTATACCCCTTTCAATAAATCGCTGGTCTGGACCAGGTCCGCGCTAAGTCGTAAAATTTTTAATTACTGAACAGCGCGGGCCAAAAAAGTCTGGACTATTTTAGCGCTGCTTTTGCTAGCACCAGACGCGGACCAAAGAATTACTGAAAGGAGCAGCACCAAAGTCCGCTCTAAAATTCCTCGCACTGTCAAAGGTCACAGGCTTTTCAGTGCCCCGTGAATTTTGCTATAAGTTTATTGACTCACCTTCATTGCCTTGTGCTACTTGTAAGTTGTACACACACACAATGATAATGTAATTGTTATTAAAGAGCACTCTATGATCTTGAAAAAGTTTGTGTTTATTACAGCATGGGGGTTTAGTACTATGTTACATATTGTTTTTTTTTTATACATATGTTTATATTATTATTAATATCATAATTACTTTCATTTTTATTCCCCATGTCAATGAAGTTCTATAAATAAAATACAAACACATTAAATATTGTGCGCAAAATAGTTCAGTTACATGCCGTTACTCCATTTTGGCCAGATTTATTGAAAGGGTTTCCGTAACAGAAGCACGGCCCACTGAGAATTGCTGAAAGCAAATTTTACTGCTTGGTGCGGACTATTTTAGTGTGGACCAAAAGTGGGAGAATTATTGAAAGGGGTATTAGTATTTTTCATTTGATACTGAAATTTTTTTGAAGGTAAATGAGCACTCAAATCCTTAAATCAGCAACATGATAACAAGTTAAAAATCACTTTATTTCCATGCAAATTTGCAACTTTTGAACTTTTGAACATATTTACTGCAATTTCAGATTCATTTCTGATACATGAATTTCAGAAGGAAATGAAGCAATAAAAGAAGAATTGTGTTTCCAATTTGAAGGAGAAAAGCTGATCAAATTAAGCCCCATTTTAACAGACCTTTCTGAAACTGTATTGTCCGGACGTTGTCTGGACAATTTTTCGTTACCCTGCCTGTTAAGACACTTCACACGGGGTCAGGGTGTCGTCCGGATGTTGTCCCAACAACTTTTGCATAAATTCTACCCTAGTACGCCTAGGGTAACTTTACAGAATTACCCTGACAATGTCCGGACAACCCTCCTGTTAAGAAGAACGCTCTCAAGGTAATTTTCGGCCGGAACGCCAGAAGCTGACAGGACGCATGCACAACAGACCATCATAATTTCAGTAAAGGCACGAGTACGATATCGCATTTCCCGCATTTGGCTTGAATCTTACGCGCGACCGGCAAGTCAGGTATACGTTGCTATGGAAACTGCCAGGGTAAGGTTTTCATCGTGTGTCTGTTTAGACGGTGCGTGGTGCTCTCACCCGTGTTTCTATTACCTAATTGAGGAATGTTACCCTGGGTTTATTGCCCAGACGTTGTCGCGACATTGTCCGGACAAGATCTGTTAAAACAGGGCTTTAGACTCAAAGTAATTCCCTTCATGAATGGGTTAATCGAGCACACTAGGATGCATTCATGTACTGTAAATCAATTCATTCAGAATGGAAGCCAAGATATATATGAAAAAAATTATCTCGAAGAATAATTAGCTAACATGGAGGGGGGCACGTTTACAGTTAATTTAAACTACTGAAATTGATGTAGATTGACTATACACCAAGATGGAAATAACAGAAGTAAGTCTCGTCAGTGAGAACATTAACATATTTTTTTTTTTTAAATCATCCTCTGTAGTCACTTTTCATAAATCTTTATTTTTATACAGTTTGTAGAAGGACCATTTGAACAGCACCTTGTTAAGTTACAGAATGCAAAGGTAAGTACCAGTTTGCTCTGTGTTTTGAAAATAATTTACACTTATAATAAAAAATCATAAGAGAAAGATCTAAACAGTTACAACTGGGTTTGAACAAAACTTTGTTACATTCATATTTGAAGAATACTTTACAGCAACTTCCATTCCTATTCTGAAAATGCTCATTGTTATTTCAACTGCTATTCCCAAAATTTTATTCAGGCTTTACATAGCATCATGTATTATTCATGATTCTCATGTTACATGCTAGATGCAATGGACAGTGATATGGTTCGGTTGTTATTTGATAATTGATGCGTGCAGATTCCATGGTCTAAATCTGACTGAAAAGAAAAATCTGATCAAAAATTCAAAGCACAATTTTGCAGATATTAGAAGAAATATAACAAAACTTTCTTCAGATGAATACTGCACTCCTTAACTGCAGTGGCAGTCAGCATTCATTGTCTACACTAGGCGCATTCACACACAAGAGGAATTGAAATTTGAATCGCAATCCAAAATTTCAGTTTTACTGCTACCGTTTACACGCAAGGAAAAATCGAAATTCGGATCACGATTCTAATCGTGATTCAAATTCCAATTTTGTTTTTTACCATTCACACACACGAGGAAGCAACGGAAACAGGCAGGAGAGCCCACAAATTTCTCCGCTTAAACTTCTGTTATACACGATCTGCACGGGGGAAATAGACATTGACGGTAAAAGGGCCACAGAAAGTACAGCAACATACTCACTAATTAAATACTAAATAATTATGTATTATTATACAAAACATTTGTTTACTATACGAGATCAAGGGCGCCAAGATAGCCTGCCGTGCGTCCATGCTTATACAGTGCATACATCCTGTAATGTAACACACACTGCATACACTGCATACTGCATACTGCATGCACAGCGCATCGATCGCAAACACGCAAAGAATGATGGGATAGATGCAACCGATTTTCTAATCGCAATTCTGCTCACACACACAACGCACGGCAGATAATTGCGATTATTCTGAAAAATCACACTTTTTACTGCGAGTTGAATCGCGATTATTAGTGAGATTATTCTGTCCACACCCAAAATAAAATCGATTTTCTAATCGCGATCAGCCCAGAACAAAAGATACGGTCCAGTGAATGCTGACTGGGTATATACTAGAACAATGTGCAAGAATTAACCTGATACTAGATGTTACTTTAATTTCCTTTTGATTGCTGTTGGGGTTTTTTTATCAGTCATTACTGTCCAGTATATTTACATACATCCACTGTACCTTAGTATGCAAAATTTGTGTCTGTTCATGTCGTTTACATTTAGGAAGGAATACATTTTGAAAATACAGTAGATTATATTGTGGTAAATATGAATTGTCATTGCATTTACGTAGATATTGTTTAATTATGTGTTAGGGTTTTTGTAGTGTTCCCTTATTAACAAGCTGAAATTATTCAAGATGATCATAAGTAGAGGCTAAGTAAGAAACTGAAAAATTGAGATCCAGACAGACAATTGTTTTCTTTTTCATCTCTTTATTTCCTTTTGCAGGAATGGGCTGGTCAAGTGGAAATTAGTGCTTTATCCCTGATGTACAAGTAAGCCTGTCTGCTTCCTTTTCAAGCATTGTTGTATATTTTAAAGACTCTACTGCTGTAATATGCAGCACTCTGCACATCATTCCCCCCAACAGACTGACATTGTTCGGCACCTTATCAAAAGTCAGAGCCAATTTGAAACGCAGTCTTTCGCGTCCTTCCCGTTCAGCGTCTTTTCCCCTCCCATCCTCCTGTTTCTCCATAGACAAAACAATGGGGGATCGGGAAAGCCGATGTAAAAGAACGGTCGCTGAAAAGACGATCAAAGACGCGGGGCAAGACTTTTGATAAGCGCCCTTACTTGTATGACTTCTATGAGAAAGGGACTGTTAAATTTGTAACATTCTTTGATCGTAAAGTAACACATGTTGTTACATGTAGGTTTATTGTCTGTAAGGTTTAGGGTAAAGGTTAAGGTTAGGGTTGGAGTTAGGTTTAGAGTTCAATTTAGGGTCACCTTAAGTGTAACCTTGCATAGTCGGTAATACAGAAAATGTTTTTATGTATTTAGGACAAAATTTACTTTATTGCATTCCAGAATTTTCATATCATGATTTAGCATGTGCTAGATTATATTTCTATAGTAGCCTATTAACCCATTGAGCATGATTTGATTTTGGTGGAACACACATTTTCTATAGACCCCAGCCCAAGATATCTCAGGCATAGTATTGAATAGGTTAATTAGCATCATGCACATGTGTATGTATGTATGTATGTGTGTATGTATGTATTATTTTCTGTCATTTTGAGAGTGCCAGTATTGAATTTTCGTTATTGAAAGCAGACATAGGTTACATACACATTCCTTTTCCCTAGGCATGTTTTGACATGTGATCATTATCGACAGCGGATGTACATGTAGGTCTCCAGTCTGTTTACCATTGCGAAATCCATGTAGTATTTTCTTGGGGTGTTGCCCAATTATGCTTACAAAAGGGAAGTAAGAGAAATTGAGAATGAAAAAGCTCAAGAGTTACTGTTCTGATGAAGTCAGTAATACTGAAAACATAATAACATTCACGTATTCTCTCTCCAAATTCCAAATCACATGTTTGTCATTTGGAATTTGGAGAGAGAATATGACAATGGATCAATGGGATCATTTATTATAGACTTGTAGGTATAGTCGTGTTGGCACTGAAATTTGATTTGTGTAATTCTTTTCATGCTTTTTTTTTCACAGGAGAGATTTCATCATATATCAAGACCCTGGGAAACCCCCAAGTAACGTGACTCAAAATGGATATCCTGACAAAGTGAGTAGTTGTATAGGTCATTTCTTTCTGGCCAAACAAACAAGGTCTGGATATGATTTGTCTGACTCATGGCAGAAGTACTCAGCTGAGAGAGACACTGTTTAAGTCTACCATGCATGAGTATTAAACCAAATTTTAGAGATTGATATGCACATATTTTCCCATCGTTTACGATTATAGCCTATCTTGGATCATATTTAGAGAATTCAGTTTCATAACATTACGTTTATTTATCATGCATTAGGTAGTTTGTTGTTTGTTTTTAACCAACAAATTGTAAATAAACTGAGGGTGATAAACAGTATGGTGTTAATAAATGTACCTTTTTTTTTAGAACAAAAATTTTGCCAAATTTGACCAGTTTCTTAAAAACACCATACATGTATCATGGGATGATTTTGATTGGCAGTTCTGATAATCTTTAATAATTTTTCAGTTACAGCATATTAAATTCTGATTAGCAGAATTTGGTTGCCATATTGATGTGATGACCTGTAACTTGAAATGCCTAATCAGATTTTTGTGGTGTTTCATTTTATAGTGTATCATTCTCAACATTTATACATAATTTGACCTGAAAATCTCTATGTATATTACGTACGTATGTATATACCTTTTTCTTCATCCAGTAGCCTGTGAGCATTTGATTGCTAATTAACCTGGATGAGTTTCATGTAATAAGATTTTTAAATGAATTTCTTATATCTTGAGTTGTTTCTTGATGATGTCAGTGCATATTAAAATAGCTATGTGCTTCGCATGTGTAGTGGGTAAAGCCCCCCCCCCCCCCCACCCAAAAATGTTGGCATTATGTAATTCATGAAAGCTTGGCAGAGGCTTTCCTGAACAGCAGCATGGTGTTAGTATTTATAGTTGCGCATGATAAATACTGCTTTGAATGTTGTGAGGACATTGCTGATAATCTGTATTCTGAGAGGATGTGTTGTTGAACAGACTGCTATTCAGCTGTGATCATGTCTGTTGGAATTTCCTCTTTATGTCTGATTGACATTATGATAGGAGGAGACAGCTAAAGTCCTTGTAGATTGTTATGCAAGGCCATCACATATTTTTGAAAAGAAAGAATTTCCTGTTTGGTCTGTTGCCATTGAATAGAGATATCTTTTGATTAGGATCTAGGAGTGAGTTGTATAAAAGAAAAGAGCCTTCCACTAAAGAATATTGCCAGAATTTGAGTAATGGGAATTTGATATGATTGCATGAACATTACAAATATGTATACAGTAAGACCGCAAGTGGTGTGGAAATGAGCGAAAAACATGCATTTTATTTCCAGTGCTGGAAATGGACTCTCTCCCTGCTCCCAGTTAGCTATATTGCATGGTCATCTTTAAGCTCTGTTACAGAAGAGATATTAATGCTGTGCTCATTAAATTTTCCAAAAAAATAAATGGATAATTTACCAACACAGGGATATTTTGTTTAATTCAGAATTTTAGGAATGATTTGTTTAAAATGACTTATGAAACAGTAATAAAAAATGCCTTTCTTCACAAGATTACAATTGGTAAAAAGACATATAAAGAGTAAATGAGCCACCATCAAGACACATGTAGGTACATGTATGAAAGCAATGGAATCTCATCTTTTTCATCATTACATTCAAAACATCCACATATTTATGACAGAGTCAGGATCAAGCAATATTCAGCTGCAGAACAAAAAATCTGTTTGAAATTGTCAAGATCATAGAATCTTAGGCATCCTGTAACTATGTGCGCATGGTATGAAACCATGGGCAACCTGTTGCTAGACCTTGGCGCAAACATGCGCTTAGCTGTTGCCTGGCTGTGAGAAAACATGTTGTGCAGCGGTAACCCATAGGAGTGCTGGAAATTGACTATTTCAAAGACAAAATATATACAATTGCTGGATCCTGACCCTGTCATGAAGAGCACATTAATGTTATTTCTATATTTTGAAAGTACAGAAAGTGCCCTTTACACTGGTGTCAAATTCACCCTTGCTCACAAGAAAACTGGGGGAATTCTGGCAAGATTTATATTTTCATTTCATTTCCATTTTTGCTTTAAAAGTAACACCATTTTTCACCAATTTTGTCTTTTATTTTGAACACAGTAAAAGCATGTTACAAATCTCTTATTGCTCTTCTTTTATTTGATGTATGACTCATGACAATTGATCAATGATAAGTAAAGTGTAGTCTATTCAATAATTTGCAAATGACATGTTCCTGACAGTTCCTGCTCATTATGGATTCATAGTCAGGCATAACTGGAAATAAAATAATGAGGTAAATAAAAGTGCACTTTTAGGGGATCTGTGGATTGACTGTATAAGTTTGAATGAATGGTTCTTAATTGTTTTGTGGGGGGGGGGGGGTACATGTGTATACTGGATGTGGTGCTGCCAGTTATCAAGATTAATCTTAAAGTGAACTTCATTTCTGCATTTGATAGTAAAACTAAAGCCCTGAACTGTAGAATGTTTTTAAATTCACTTGTTTGCCCATTGGCTTCTAGAACCAAGTGGCCCCTGCATTAAGTATATGGGAAATAAATAATTCAGTAGTCCACGGGTGTATCAGTCAGTGTGGTGGTTGGGTTGACTCCTGTGGTATTGCATTTTTTTTATACAATATGTTTTTATCGGAGAACTCCAACCCAGCAAATTACGCACACTAATAAAACGCATCCAATCTTGATAGAAAATTAATTTCGCTTTAGTAGATTGACAATATCAAACAAAACTTAAAATAATTGATTAGTCTTACAAGTAGATTTGATTATCTGCTAAACATTATTTTGTTAAAAAAAGATAGAATAGCTGAAACTGAGCAAAGAGAGATGCAGAAATTAAACTTGTGGCCATGTTTGACCAAATTTGAGTTTTACTGTTTAGTGAATACTAGCTGTAAATACAGGCATACTAGCCATACATGTATTGAAGCTTTTGTCTTTCACTCATCAGATAGAAATGTAAGATTGAAGTTAAAACCAAAGATTAGACATGTATGAACATGAAGTAAAGGAAACAAAGAAAAAGAAAAAAGATAATGAGGTCTTATTTGCCGTTGGATACAGCCTTGGTTAGCTTGAGCACTGTCATTCTTGCTGCTGGGTTTAAGCTATAGATATGTAACAAAGACATAATTCAAGACCTCCTAAAAGTTTGCATTTTTGTCATATTGTATTTCCTAGACTATACAATCAAACTTTTTTTTTTGTATGTGTGAAATGCCTACCAGTATCTGTTTTCTTGATCAGTCTGCTTAATACAGTGTAATTTGAACTATACTGGTAATACCTTAATTCTGATGGGCAAAGGCAGACATTGATATATACGGTACTCAGCTGCACTGTAACAGTATGAAGTTCACATCATGAAAATATAATTTTTCTTGTTTATGTTTCTGCCTTGTTTGTTGTTGCTTTAGGTGCTTCTCTGCTTTTCCAACAATAACCATTATGACAGCGTTTTTACCAAGCAATATCAGCATAGCCTTGGAATATGCCAATGTAAGTTCAGCATCTCTTTTCGATAATAATGTGGTAAACCACCTGAAAAGAACTAATGAGCTAAAAGTGAATAATGTTGCATAGCTCATGATAGTTAAAAAAATAACACAGATAAGCGAGTGCACTATATGGATCTTTGTTGCACATAGCTACTTCTTTTTTGCCTCAGTTACCATTTATTTTCATGTAAAATGGTTTTGGATTTATCATGGTACATATATATATATATATATATATATATATATATATATATATATATTAATGGGGGGGGGGGTTGGGGGTGCAGTTTACAGCTAACATGCATGTACAAGGCCTTGAAGTGTACAATCACAAAAAAATCATTTTGCTCTGTAAGGGATTCAATGTCACTGAACTATATTCAGAATATGAGTTTTTGATACATGTATTACTTCTATAAAGAGATATTGCAAGTTCAAATATGCTCTCAGTTATAACACAAAAGCTACTAGTGAGGTAGGATTGGTCGGCATGTGCGCTTGTGGGCATGATTTAGGGCATTTACGGAATCAAACGGCCATTCTATTCTGTGCAGGTATTAGGTTATTTACTTTCTTCACACTCCTCAACCTTAAGCCCCTAGAATGCCAGGTAAAGCAGGCTTTTTTTGTGGGGGGGGGGGTATTTCACATGTACAAGCTGTACACAAGTTTGTTTGTTTTTTCAGGTGATTTATATCTCTTTAAGGTAAAAACCATTCTAACATCATCATATTGAGTGAATTGAAACAGAAAACTTACAGAAATATTGGGGAAAATGGAACAAAGAACAATGACGCATTTCCAGTTCTGAAGTAGTGATCACAGGTTCTGCATGCCACTAATTGTCTATTTTCTTGACTGTACTCTGAATTAAGAGCCCATAATTGATATCGAATATAATATCAAAGATAAACAGAGAGAAAAAAAAACATGAAATTGTACCAGGAAAGACACAACAAAAGGGATGAGATCAATGCATCTGCTTCTTATTTTTTTCTATTCTGCAGCCATTGTCTATGAGATCCTATACAAGAAGGTCTTCAACATTGCCAAGGAGGCTGATGAGGCTGTAGAGATCTTACGTAACTCTCCAGGCAAGAAACCTCCCTCCAGACATTACGGTTACCAGGATGGACCCCACGCAGGAGGAGATGGGCACAATCAGCGCTCACCAAGAAGACAAGATGTAAACCTTTCTTCTGTTTTGACTATTAAATCTGTTCCCATCAACTCTTAGCCAGCTCATGATGGTAGTACCCATCTCAAAATGCTGCTGCTGTAAAAATTTAGTGACATTTATAAACATAGTGCTTGCTACAAGTTTATATTATATCTGATCATAGAGGCCTTTGCTACATGCTGCTACTTCTTAAGAAAATCCTACTTATTTATTTCCTTGTGAGATGATTGTTATTTTGCATTGAGAGCATTTTTTGTATTGTATTGGGTTTTTTTTTTTTTTTTGGGGGGGGGGGGGGGGTTGTTACTGCCTCATGTGTGAAAGAGTCCTTAGAGCAGATCCAAGGAGGCCAGAGACTAGTTGCATCCTCATGTTTTCCATTAAAAGCCATTGGGGAAAAAATCTGCAGGAAAATTGAGCATTGGAAAGGGTTTATGAAGCCTTGAAAACCAGAAGATAGCATGGGTTTTAAAAAAAGAGAGAGAATAGAAAAAGGGAAACTATCAAAGCTCATTCGGTGAAGCAAACCAGATCCCCGTTGTGGTGTTTCACTCTGCACAAGTACCATTACCAAGAATCTGGTTGACAGGCTTTTGTATCAGTTTCATAAAGACAAGAGAAAAATTGGTCATGGTCTTCTACCTTTATGATGCAAAAACAAGGAAGGGTTTTTTTTTTTTGGTTATAGCTTCCTTTGCTACACAGTCTGTGCATGGTAATATTCACTATATGAGTTGTGAACTTTGATGAATGAATTTGTTAATTCTTAGAAGGAAGTGTTAAAAAAATATGTGATGGAAGTCTCATTTTTAACAACACAGGGGCTATTCAACAAATGACAAAGGGTCTTTTGCCAGCTGTGGTATATGAGTCATTTGATACGCATCTATTGATACTTATCATAAGTACTCATTCATTCCTTTATACATATCGGCTCATAACACTTTGAATTGATTACATTTTTGTTCAACATGTTAAGCTTCTTTACTATAAATGATACATTCCACCAGTACATCAAGCACATTTTCTTATACAGAATTATCCATTAGTGGCTATCAGGTGATGAATTATATTGCCTTGCGATTTTTCTGTGAAAGGACGATGAACGTGACAGATTTGGGAGACTGAGGATGGAGAAGAGACGCCCTCCTCTTCCTTACAAGGTGGCCAAGGCGCTGGATCCAGAGATCTACAGGAATGTGGAATATGACTGCTGGAATGAGGGAAACAAAGGTACATGTACCATTTCAGTAACATGTTTTCTCTAATAGTCTTTCCTACTTTTTGATTTTGGTATTGTTGGTGGTAGTGGTGATGGTGGTAGTGGTGACGGTGGTAGTGATGGTAGTGATGGTGGTGGTGATGGTGGTAGTAATGGTGGTAGTGGTGGTGGTGGTATTGATGGTGGAAGTGGAGGTGGTCATGATGGTGGTTCCCAGGGATGTTGTTGTTGTTGTTGATTGTATTGTTGTTGTCTTTGTTATACATTAGAGCTACAAAATTGTATGCATGAAAAGGCTGACAGATTTTATTTGGGGTTTGGTAATGCCACATGTAGACACTTTAAAAAGACAACTATGCTTCCCAGCGATTAAGCTGGAAATGCACATCATGAAATCCTATCAAGGGGCTGCTGTTTAGAAGATTGATGCCTTACCCTAAGGCAGCAAGGGTACTAAAGGTCTGACAGAATAGTTATAAAAGTATTTCTTTATACTTTATTATTTGTAGAACAAATGCATCAGGACTACCTTCTGGCAACTGGACTGCAGTTTTGTCCTGGAGACAAAGTACAGGTTAGCCATAGTTTTTCATTCAATCCCCAAATTCACAGTGATAGTCCTATTTAAGAAGCTGCTTGTCTGCACTGTAGTTAATTTTCACAGTTTCACAGAAATTTTATTTAGTAGAGAAAGGTGATTGTAAACATTTACATTGATGAAAATTTAAGGAGGACAATGTACAAAAGGAGAATAGATCAACATCATCATGTAGTTCTTCTTTACTTTCCAAATGTAGTTTGTGATGATTCATTTTACCAACTATATAATTTCATTTGCATTATCAAGAAGACACAAAGAAATTGTTTTTAAAGTGAGAAATAAAGTATATAAATCACATGGAAGAAAAATTTGATGAAAATATTACAAAATTCAATTTTGGATTTTATTATGAAATAAGAAGTTTGATGCTTTTACTTATCATAATATTGATATTTCAACTTTCAGGTACTCGTTGATGAGACCAAGAAATGGTACAGTGCTCACATTCAGGAGGTAAAACCAGACAAGGGACCAATCACAGTTTTTGTAGAAGACCTAGGAGAAAAGTAAGTATAGAGCTTTCATTAATGTGCAGTTGGAGTGACAGAAGTTCCAGCCATCACTGCCTTCCTAAGAAGACATAGACGGTACTGAGAAGATTATTTACATGGGATCTCCCTGTAATACGATGATTCTCGCCTTTCCTGTGCAACCAAAGTTACAGGCATATCACAAATTACATTTTATGAAGGAAAGCTGTCAATCACACCACCATTTTCATTTTTCGTTGTAATAAAAATTCTTGTAAATTATCTTCAGAATTCATAAACTTGTCTCAAATTTGTAGGGGAAAAAGCAACCTTGTATCTGTCCCAGAATATAGTATCTACCTTCAGTAGTGAAAACTTTGAAAGTTTTTAACATGTTTGTTTTTGGTACAACACATGTTGTGGCAGTCCATATCATAACTAACAGAATTCTTAACTTCACCCCAGGACTAAAGGCTATACCCACTCTAACTCTACTCCTCAACCTAGCCTGATAATTAATTAAATCATTTTCCTTTCATTTATTTCTAATTGCAATAATTTCCTTAATGCTTAACCTATATTTTAGATGAAATAAAGTCAAAATAGATTGTCACAGAAGGATTTGTTTTTGTTATGATTTTCTTTTTCTTTTTTTGTTTTGTTTTTTTGTTGCCTTTTCTTGTCTCTTCTTTTCTTCACTTTCAAGGATTATCACATTAATTTCCTTGTTGTTTTGAGTGCGTAATGTTATTTCTATTTTGTATTTGTTATGTTTTATTGGTTAAGTTCCTATCATATTGCAAATTATTGTAAATTCTATTTATTTCAGCCTTTGGCTGCTATTTTGAATGTTTTTAATGAATAATCCTGAACACTTCCAATGCCAGTTGCAATTGCCAGAGTCACCTTTTCATAGTTACGTTTAAACCTCTCTATAGCCACCCAAGAGAAGCAAAAACATGTGTCTCTATAGACAGGTTCTTAACCATGTACCTCCATTAGAATCATTGTTATTGGCTGCTATTTAGGGATGTGACTAATTTTGGGGTACCCGGGTCCTGCCTGAGAGCTTCGGGACCCGGGACTGAAAATTTGATACCCGTTTACCGATATAACTTCATAGAATATATTTCAATATTAGCCAAGGTATTAGTATTTCCTTGAAATTATTTAGTTGCTATATATTTGAAAGTGTATTTATACGGACATTTAGATCATGTTTTTCTGTTGTATCATTTTCAGTTAACCAGGTTCCCACCTGAAATTTTGATGTGTACCCTATTTTCAAAAATACCAAAAATTCCTAGCCCTACTGCTATGTAGAAGGTGGTTGCTAAGACAGGTTTGAATGTATGATTCATGCTTGTTTACAGACATGAGGTTCCAGTGAAGAATGTAAAGCCACATCCATCCAATCCACCAAGATCATGGACTGTTGTAGGTCCACGAGGCTACAAGGGAGCTTCCAACTTTCACCAGAAATATTCCAATGGCATACCAAATGGTGGTAAGAAATATTTGGATGTATTTTATGAAGTGAGAATACTGGAAGAAAAAGGGAACTGTTAGAACTTGTTTATTGTTGTTGTTTTTTTTTTCATGTTATTCCTCTACCAAAATAAATGTGTGTTACATTATTACACTGCAGACCTATGAGGAAAACCTCTTGTGATTAAAGGTAAAAATGTGGCCCTCGACCACAAAACGACCAATCAGTCGGAAAAGTTACATCTTTACATTTTAACATGATTTGAAAGCTTGGACTCTTCAGCTTTTGAACGATGTATAGCTTGCCTTGTCAAGACCATGCAGACCCTTTGAAATTACAATGAGAATGAGAACTTGTCAGACAGGCTAATTACCAGAATAATAGAGGAAACAGGATGTAAAGTGACTGTTCAGGAGTGCCATACTGGTGTCCTTTATTCTGTCTCACTGAAAGGTTGAATGAGAATTCTCTAGTATTGACTATGAAGGGATTATCAGGTTAGGATCAAACTTGGAAAAGTTTCAAATGAGATATACATCTCTCTACCTTTAGATTTTCATAGCTGCAGAGTGAATAAGTTCTGAGTTATGTACACATGTTAATGTGAAGGTTTAACCCAGCATGCTGGCATACTTTATTTCAAAATTCCCTCAAAAAAAAAAATAAAAAAAAAAACATCTACATTGCAGATGGCTCTTTAATATGATCAGGTAGCAGATCAGTAAATGAACTATCAGAAAATATAAAAAATCTAAAGTAAACTTTTCAACCCCAAGCCTTCTATTTTAGCTGTTTATCTAATACTCTCATTGCGACTTATTGGTCATTCTGTGGTGGAGGGTCACAAATACATGTATGTTAACATCCATCTTGTATGTTAATCATGTACTAAGCTTATTAGGTGGTCTGTCATTTATGACAGATCACCTTTTAATTTCGTCAGAATTTTCTTTATTCTTCATTAATTAATTATTATTATTATTCTTTTTATTGGTACCCACTTTTTTGTGCAGTCGAGATCTCAGAACTGGCTGAATCATTTTTCGTCAAATTTTCAGGAGTTATCAGTCATAACGAGAACTCGGATTTTTAGTCATTTTCAAGTTCATTGGGTCATCGTGACGTCATCCAGGCGCCATTTTGTAAAAATCAACTCATGATCATATCTTCATAACGGAATGTCATTTTTCATTCATATTTGGCATGATGAATATTCATATCGATCTGAACAATTTCAACTTTTTAAACGCGCGCGTACGCGTACGTCCGCGCGTCAGTGCGCGCGCAAAATTTAAAAATGTTCAAAATCACTCATGGATCAAACCAAAATCCATTTCAGGTCATTTTAAGCATTTCAAAAATTTCCGCGCGTAACCGCCCGCGCGCGCGTATTGCGCGTGCGCAACTCCTAAATAACGTAAAAACGCCGTTTTTTCACTTGATTTGCAATTCTGAGACATTTCTTGACCATTTCCATCAATTTAGAATCGATTTCAACTAACCATAAGGCCGCACGCGCGCGTCGAAGTTTGAAATCTGTGCGCGCGTCTATAGGGCAAATAACGTAAAAACATGCAAAAACATGCCCCTTTAAAATCCGCTATAGCTCGTTTAAAAGCATTGTGACCCCCCATTTTTTTTACATTTTCTGAAAGCCTATGAGTTGAAGATTTGAATGCATGAAAAAAAATTGGGGGTCGGGTAGTCGGAACGTCGTCATATTCTCATGTGAACTCAAAATTTCATTTTTTCAATTATGACGTCATATTTTTTACCTTTAATCAAGACTATCTCGCTTATTGTTGGTCGATTTTCACCGGGATTTCAGTATGTTGTAGCTGAGACAATGCTCTTATAGACCAATTGCCTTCATTTTTCATTTTGAGAACTGCATCATGGTCTAATCTTACGATAAACGGAGGCATGTCATTTTTTCACATTTTGCGTGTATTGTCTATGGGATATGACCTTTTTTCTAATTCTTGATTCTACATTCCCGCGTTTTTTGAGCAACAGCTCCGTTATTTCGGCTCAATTTTCGCCCAGCTTCGAGTATGTTGTAGCTGAGAAAATTCTCTATCGTAAGTGTGCCATTTATTTTTTACTAAGATGTCAGGAACATATCGAAATTTCAACTGGAAGATATGATTTAGGAATCCCATTTTCCATCTACGTGTTATCTCTATGGACTATATTCTGGTCCATCGGTAAAGCACTGGTCTCACATCCTCATGGTCCCTGGTTCGACTCCCGGCGACAGCGGTGTCAATTTTTTTTTTTTTTTTTTTTTTTTTTTTACATTTTTTGCACTTTTATATTACCATCTCCATCGACTACGTTTACACATACAGTTACAAACAATGCCATAACTGCGTTATTTTGCCTGTTATGTATATTGCAATGCAGTATACCATAGTTAATGTACAACCCTATTGCAAATCTCATTCGTTAACGTGTTAGTACACCTTTTGGGTCAACTGTTCGTGATACTGCAATTTCAAATGGTCCCATATCTATATAAGTCTTCTTCCCAGACATTATCTTCTTTATGACATTTAATTTCGACGTCCCCCGAGAGATTCTTTTACTAAAAGAAAGTGACAGACCACCTAATTCGTCCTCTGACGAATTACAATTCTCGTTTATTGATCTTTTTTTCAAGTCAAAATGGTAAATTCCTTTGCAGCCTCTAAGCCAATTTTTTGTTTTCACCTAAAGGATGCCATGACATTATAGAGAAATAGAAGCATGTTGTTTGCAGTAGCTTATTCTACAGTTTTATATCATTGTGTAGCATATAACATTTTTGTCCACACAGACTTCAGAAACAGAGCCAAAGCATCTATGAAATGGGGGCGGGGCCAGGGCATGATGGTGTTGGCCCAATCCTTCCCCCCAGGAGGGGAGGCCATGGGTGAGAACCAGCCTATGCCGTTTCCTATGAGAGGACAGCAGAATGGAAGCCACAAGGGACCAAAACCCTCTCCATATGGGTAAGTTAGGTTGTTGGCTGGTTTTATGTTCCTTATGAAAACAACAATAGCAACAACAACAACAAATGTTGAATATGTGCATGAAAATAGAAGCAAACATACAGATTGAGATTTGAGAATTCACAGAATATGACTGGCATTCTCTATTGACAGCCACAATGGCTCTGATCTGTCTAGAGAAATGATGTGTTCTTTTAGCAAGTTTCTATATTTTATTAATACTTGGGTGCTCTAATTTCCTTTAATTCCAATAATTAAGTAATGACTACATTGTTTTTTAAACACCTATTCTTGAAATGCTCAAGCCTATCAAAAGCCACTGAGGTATTATGTATTTCGACATGTATTATAAAGAATTTGTTTAACTTTAACAGTTATTTGATGCATTTCAGGGTAGGTAGAGGTGGACGGATGTACAACCATGGGATGCCAGGACCAGGCGGCTTTCCGTATGAAGGGGATATATCGAGTGAAGACATGGAGGATAGAAAGGTTTTTGAAGAAAACATGTCCATGTATGAAGTACAGCAGGATTCATCAGCATTTCCAACACTTCCTGTAAGTCAGAATTTTTAAAATTTTTTTTATATTTGTGTGAGAAATTTTATTGTTAGTAGAGATGACATGGTGTAGTGGTTCATTCACTTGACTCTCAATCAAAGAGTTGTGAGTTCAAATCCCAGCCTGGCACTAACGTCTTTTGTAGGCCTAGTCTTTTGACAAGACATTAATCTACAGTTGCCACTCTCAAACAGGACCCGGTAGGATGCGCAGGTTAGTGTGTGTGATGGGATTAGTATATGTGTGCCTGTGAAAGGGTTGACTAGCTGGAATGCTCCCTAGGGAGTGGAGAATGTGCACAGTAGTACTGTAAAGTGCTTTGGTCCGCTTAAGGCATGTTACAAGAAATTGGTATTAGTAGTATTGGTATAAGTATTATATGTGAGAATATCTTTGAGAGGAAATCAACTTCTTATCAATTCTTTTTGGTTCTATTGTTGTAGATCCACTCGCAATGTAAGTACAGAATTCATCTTCATTCCCTTCACTGCTTTCAGTCTCATTGAATGGACATTGTCATTTTCTGTGTAAAATTGATATTGTAGATTTTCTCTATCCATTACATTTGTAATGATTTCAATGTTTCATTTCATTTTTATACATTTGATGGTTATTTCTGTTCTGATTTAGGCATAATGTTTTCCAAAGGGAATAGATTCCAATTTGTCAACCCCTCTGTTTGGTAATGACATAGGACCTTTCATAGTTTCAAGACTCTACCATGACCTGTCATAGACCTGCTGATACAATTGTTAACTCTTTATGGGCTACACAAAGGACTTCCTCGTGCTAAACTGTATTTTTCATGGGAGAGATTCACCAAAGGTTTTAAACCCGTTGAGCACAGTTTGATTTCAGTATGACGCATATTTTCTATAGACAACCGATTAAGATTATCAGAGTTTCAAGTGCAAAATGAATCTATACAGCATGTTTAAAGGGATGTCTTGCAGCTAATCAAACCTGGAAGTGGGTAATTTTGCAAAGCTTTTGTGTTGTCCAGAGCAATCCTTCAGCTAGCTTTTGCATATTGTTTTGTGCTGATCAGCACATGTGGCAGACGAGCGCCTGTGCCAATCAACATTCTTGACAAATAAATGGTTAAACCAATATTCTTCATAGAGTTACTGACAGGGTTTGTGTATTTTTGTTCTCTTTTGCAGTCAAACTGCAGCCTTCAGGGTGGTCCTGGCAGCAACCAGGCTCAGTTATGGAGTAAGTTGAGGAAAGATGGGAGGAGGAGTATATCACCGCAGCAACGGATGGACTCGGCCTCTCCACATATGACGGACAGTAAGGGTTTGCTCTGTTGAGCTTTGCTATGTATTCTTAGAGAAAATTAGAATAAATATTATAAATAATTTTGCAGATGAAGATGATATGTGCTACAGTAGTGTATGCATGTAAAACTTTTATTTCAAAGATGTAAAAAATATTGTTTCAGTTAATTATGTCTTCAAAAAAGGTTGTGATACCCACATTTGTATTTTATGATGTGAATTTGAAATATTAGTACACCTGATATGTGTGTAATATCTCCAAGTATTTATATTAATTCTTGTGTTTACTAAATGGATATGAATTATTCTTCCTTATAAAGAGAGAGGGTCTGATCCTATGGACTCCATGATACCAGGGCAGTTCCAAGAAATGATGTTGTCAAATCAAGGTAATTGATATGTTGTATATTATTTTTTTACATGATTACAATAATTATTTCATTAATTACTTACATTCTCTGACACTTCTTTTATCATTGTATTTATTGTAAGTAGTTTGAAGAGTAGTTTAATCTTTTGCCCAAAATCTTTTTTGAACAGATACACTTTTACAATATTAGAGCAAGTTTGTATGAATTATTAGAAAAATAGAACTTAATTATGGTTATAATGAAATTTCATGGATGATTCGTGAAGGGCTCCCAAAGTTTGGTTTGTTTTGGGGTTTTTATGCCTCCGCCCACCGTAGATGGTTGCCGGAGGCATTATGTTTTCGGGTTGTCCCTCTGTCCCGTTTTCGTTCTCGCGATAATTTAAGAACCGTTTGACGGATCAACTTCAAACTTGGCTCATGTATGCATATGGGAGGGACAATGATCTGATTAGATTTTGGGTCCCAAGGTCAAAAGTCAAAGGTCATAGAGGTCATTTTGTACATAGAAATGGTCTGTTCTTGCGATAACTCAACAACCATTTGATGGAGCAGCTTCAAACTTGGCACATATATGCACAGAGATGCCAAGTTCCCCCCAATTTTATGAGTTAGATTTTCATGACTTGGCATCTCGGCGAGGGAGCGAAGCGACCGAGCGGGGGGAGGGTGTGGGAGGGGGGACACCCCCCTCCCACAGTAGGGAGCTTTTTCAATTTTAACTCTTAATGGTGCGATCTGGTGCATACTTAAGTGACTATTTTTTACTTATTTTGAAAGACAAAAGGTAAAAATACCTTCAATTGCAACTATCACTTTAATTTTTTGAGCTATGCTCCTTATTATAGGCCCAAGTTGCAGACTTCGCTGTCTTCAGTAGATCTTTGTCCGGCTCGAAGGTGTGGGCAGGAGCTCCATAGGCCAGCTTTATATGCTGCACTAGCTGTGCGCTGACTGAACTCTCGATTCGTCTTGCGTGCCGGGGTAGACGGCGTGCGAAGGCGGTCGGCCAGTGCGTATAATCTAGCGAATAATGCTACTTTTTTTTTTTTTTCTGTCGGGTCCCGATGCGTGAGAAAAATGGGTGCCATGCGTGAGATCGTGAGACGGACCCTGAATGCGTGAGTCTCACGCACAATGCGTGAGACTTGGTAGCTCTGTATGCATATGGGAGGGACAATGATCTGATTAGATTTTGGGGTCTCAAGGTTAAAGGTTAAAGTTCATAGAGTTCATTATATACATGAAAATTGCTGGTTCTTGCGATAACTCTGTGACGGTTCAACTTCAGACTTGAATCATGAATGCATATGGAAGGTCTCATAATGGTCTCATTTGATTTAGGGGTCACAGGGTCAAAGGTCAAGGTCAAGGTCAAAGATGTTATTGTATACATGAAAATAAAAAAATGAACATGAATGTGCCATATATTTCTGATTTGGCAATGGCTGAGGCATGAATTTCGACTGCGCATGGTCAAGGATTCATCTAGGGTTTTTTTACGTTTTATTGCTCCAATATGAGCATTCAGGAAGGAATCATTGTTTTTCAGTCTAGATTAAACTCTGTTTCATTTTTTTGGCTTGGGATATGATTTCAAATCTAACATCTTTAGCATCTGAACTGTAATAAATTGACCTTTCGGCAAGACATTAATCCACATTTGCCAGTCTTGCCGTGCTAATTGAGTACCCAGTAGGATGTGTAGTGTTGTTGGATAAGCATGTAAGTGCGTGCCCGTAAAATGGGCGACTGGCTGGAATGTTCCCTAGGGAGTGTAGAAGGTACACAGTAATGTGTGGAACTGTATATTTGAATCCAGTGACCAGGGTCATAATACTGTACGCACTTTGGTCAGCTTATTCTGTTAAAGTGCATTACAAGAAATGGTTATTATCATTATTATTTATTATGATTATTATTTGTGATTATTATGATTATGATTAATGTTTGTTGCCTTGTCCATTTTACTTGTGACAGACCAAAGGGGTATTGATGGAGGTTGTATAGAAAGACATTACAGCCCCATTACAGCAGTGGTAAGTTAATTGTATTATCTGCCAGCAACCATAAGAGCTTCAAATCAAATGTGTATTAGGATGCACAGTTTATCCATTTTCTTTTGGTATGATTAGTGTAACCTTTGATTCTGTGAAATCAAGATGGAATTGATTAAGTATGTGCACAATTTGATTTTTAGAATGAAAACTCATAAGTGATTTGTTTTCTTTTACCGAGTTGTAGGAACTAGCCTCTACCTTCACACAAAAGTTTAACATACTCCTTTGGTATTAATGTTATCTGATGCTCAGGATGACAGATAAGCCACAAAGAGTGGGGCAAAAGGAAGGAAAGTGTGATTCATGAGAAAAGATGTTATTGATAGCTCTCTGAATAATATTTTTTCCTGAGTTTTACTGAAGGATGAAATCTTATTTTTCAGAAAATATGCAATGAATATTTATGATTGACTAATGATTTGTAGTCAACATGTCACATGAATTGAGTTATTACCAAACTATTATCGAACCTCTGCACCGTCTTGCACCCCTACAGACAGATGAGGGCATGATACACCCCTCCGCCTCTCCGTCCATTCCCAAGAGTGCTACACCTGCAAGTCTAAGCATGAGCCCCGCTTTGGATCCCCAGTCAGGGTCTCCACCAAACATAGCTCCACAGGGTTACATTCCTCCAGTGGCCATGGGTTTACCCTTCTACCATATCTTCATAAGTACGAGGATGATGATGATTATGATGGTGATGGTGATGGTGATGGTGATGGTGGTGGTGATGGTGATGGTGGTGGTGGTGATGGTGGTGGTGATTGATGGGTGATTGGTGATAGGTGATTGATTGGTGATTGGTGATTGGTGATTGATGATTGATTGGTGATTGGTGATTGGTGATTGATTGGTGATTGGTGATTGGTGATTGGTGATGGTGATGGTGATGGTGATGGTGATGGTGATTGATGGGTGATGGGTGATTGGTGATTGATTGGTGATTGGTGATTGATGATTGGTGATTGGTGATTGATTGGTGATTGGTGATTGGTGATGGTGATGGTGATGGTGATTGATTGGTGATTGGTGATTGGTGATGGTGATGGTGATTGGTGATGGTGATGGTGATGGTGATGGTGATGGTGATTGATTGGTGATTGGTGATTGGTGATTGATTGGTGATTGGTGATTGGTGATTGATTGGTGATTGGTGATTGGTGATTGGTGATTGATTGGTGATTGTTGATTGGTGATTGATTGGTGATTGGTGATTGATTGGTGATTGGTGATTGGTGATTGATTGGTGATTGGTGATTGGTGATTGATTGGTGATTGGTGATTGGTGATTGGTGATGGTGGGGAGGGGGGTGATGATGACTGTGATATTCTCCACCGAATTTATTTGTATTTGTACATGTGTACGATAATGATCTTATAAGAATGTATTTGTCATTTTCATTGATTTTTATTTCCTTACTGCTTGCAGTGACAGACTGGAATATGACAGGGAATGTTAACTACAATGCCCAAATCTCACGGGATCCAAATGGAAGTGATCTACCAATTTCAGGTCTGTATAATATCATGTTCCTAGATCTTCAAAAGAATAGAAATTTTAACTTTCATTTTACAGTTACATGGAATTGCCTCTTAAATAAAATAGACTAAATTTGTTCAATTTGGTAATCTTTAAGAATGAAGGCTTATGTACATACAAGTGTTTGTGCTAGTCTTGGTTTTTATGGTTTACTTATAATTGAATTTTGTCAAATCACGTTTGTTTCTACTTGGCAATGATTTCTTTTCATTGGTGTTTTCAAAACAGATATCAGCACTACACGATTTTTCTTCAACTTGGGTGTAGAGGTAAGAACATTTCTGTGAACCAGATGTATTAGTTGTACTGGTACTCTACCGCAATACATGTACATTTCAGAAGCAAAAACTATCGTTAAAATGAATTACATCTGGAAGAAGAGCTTCTGATTTAAGCACGAAAATTCTTAGAGCATGGACTTTTTATGTATCGATGATTATCATAAGTAATATTTTGATATCAACCAGTTGGATATATATATATATATATATATTTGCATGTATGTCCCCCACGATATTACACATACTCATGAACCATTGCCATAACAGTCATAGCATATGGAAAAACAGTAATTCCCTTTATAATGCATTCAAAGTGAGTGTTAAATTGGCCATCGTGTTTCGAGTCTCCTGTCCAAATTTAGATGGAAGGGACTTATGATATCTGTTACTACAATCCTCATTTCTTTGTGAACACTCGACCAAATCGGATGGGGCCTTCACAGACTGGTAAAGAAATACTTATAGTTTCATGATCTAGAATGGTTGTAATAAAGAGTATTTGTAGGTTAGTGCTCAAATCCATTTCCTCTGAATATCCCCAGTACTACAGAAGGGTATGCATGATTCAGCAACTCCAACACCAGCAGTGCTACCAGTACCCTACAGCTGGCCCTATGCCCCATCATCAACAGCACCTGCACCAGCCACATGGTACATCTCAAGCACCCTACACCCACATGATACCACACCCACCTGGCTTTGGCATGACTGCCCCACCTATGGGTGGAAAGAATCTGTATGATGTCGGGGGTGGAGTGGCTGTGCTCAACTCCGGTGGAGGTGGAGGTGGCGGAGGAGGAGGTGGTGGTGTTGGGAATGAAGATGATGACCAGCAGGATGGACAAGTGGGCTATGATGGTGAGTTTAACGGTTATGCACAGTCATTTGGTAGGCCTTTAAATCTTGGATTACTTTGCTTTTAGCTGGTTAACAGCAAGATTAAAAGCAAAACTAAGATACTGTGAAGTTCTTTCCTTCTTGATTTGAATATCGGACAAATGAAAGGAGGAAGATATTTTGTATCTCAGGTTAACGACATTAAGTCAGACAGCGCCTGCACACCTGTAAAACCGATGAGAGTTTTGCTTACACAACAGGTGTACGAAGGGTTGTGATCATTGTGCAAGGAGCAGTTGGCATGCTGGGGTTCTAGCATAGGGCCGAGTGTAGCCGTTACATTGCATCCATTCAAATATTTACACTGAAATTTTGTGGAAGTCACGAATGGAAAATCACATGATCTCACACATGTATCTTTTTGTACAAGTCAGACAATGTGAGACTGTTAATCAGTTTCTTGCCAATTTTCTTTCTGCTACCAAGACTACATAAGTTAAGTTGTGTTCAGGATGTTTTTGTGGTGAAAGTGGTGGTGATGAGGATGAAGATGATTATGACTATGGTGATGATGATGGTGGTGGTGGTGATGATGATGATGATGATGATGATGATGATGATGATGATGGTGGTGATGGTGATGATGGTGGTGATGGTGATGATGGTGGTGATGGTGATAGTGATGGTGATGATGATGGTGATGGTGATGATGATGGTGATGGTGGTGATGATGATGATGATGATGGTGATGGTGATGATGATGGTGATGATGATGATGGTGATGATGGTGGTGGTGATGATGATGGTGGTGATGGTGATGATGATGATGGTGATGGTGATGATGATGGTGATGATGGTGATGATGGTGATGATGATGATGATGATGGTGATAATGGTGATGTTGATGATTTTATGACTACCAAGATAGCAAGTGCACATACAACACTAACAAGTTACATATGCTTTGTAAAAAGTGAAGGTATATTTTCATTGTTAATAATACTTCATCATATTGATAGTGTTAGTTTCTTCTTTTTTTTTCTTAGGTCAAGGAGGTCATGGGAGAAACTTCAACCAGGGTTACATGTCAGAACCTATACCTATCAACAGCCCTGGCATTTCCCAACCTGCTAGTACTGTGTATGGTAATATGTGCAATGTTGGAGGCGATACCTACGTTCCTGTACCTTACCATTCACCAAGCATGCCGCATCAGAGCCCTGTTCCAGGTTAGTATGTCATATTCGTATAGATGCTTAGCAGAATTTTAGATGAATATAGGGGGATTTTTTTTTTTTTAATCAGAAAGACATAATCTTTGATCATTGATTAGTTTATCAAAATGATTTTGGTATGGTATATACTAAAATTCATTTTCCATTTTCTACAATCTTACTCTGGGTCAAATATTTTTGATTGTCTTGTGATTAATATCTGACTGCTGTTAAACTAGAGCATTTTGAGACATAGAGTTTCAGAAATTGTTAATAATTGCCTGTCTGTAGCAAGAAACTGTCACAAAAGTCAACATAGTGAATCATTTGTCTTGTGGAATGAAATTTTCACACATCCAGACCACTTACAAAAAGATTTCCAGTTTTTAGTTTGACAGTGTCATGATGGTATTGGAAGTGATTTTGCTCTAAAATTTTGGTTTTCTGTTCAATTTTCTTACTTTGAATTTTCCACCTGTATCATATTCAGGCAATCAGATGGGGGTTACTTCTACTACACCCACCCCTTACATACATTACTCCCAGTCAGTAGCCACACCCATGGGGTATAACACAGGGGGTAAGATGCAGCCCCACCCAGTCACTTACGTCCAGATGGCTTCCCCCGCCATGTCGCACCAACAGCAGCAACATCAACATCATCAACCACACCCGCAACACCAGCAACAAGCTTGTATGGCCATGCCCAGCAGCCAGGGTAATGTTGCAGCAGTATCGAGCAGTGGCCAGTATTCCACTCACAGCACCTCTGTGGTAAGCAACAGCAGTTGTAGCAGCCAAGATAGTGGTATCCTGAGTTGCAGTCCCACACAGGTGCCTTACGCAGCAAGTGCACAGTAGTGAAGAGTCACACAATAAAATGGTTAAGCAACGTAGCAGGTAAACACCTTTTTTTTCTTTTCAGATGCAGAGAAATTCCAAATAGAAGCAATCCATCAATCCTTGCAATAATGTGTTATGTTCATTTGTGAAGGATATGTTGTTGAATGTCTATCAAAATGAAGTAATGATATGTGATAGGTTCAAGTTCTAATACATTTATGTATATATGGAAAGTGCCTTATGTAAGAAAGTCTTTTAACACAAATTGTACGGAGTGGATTTTTAAAAACATGAATGATGTATTGTAATCGTAGTGCTGAAGGATACATAGAAATGTTTTTGCATTGATGAGGAGGGAGAAATTCATGGCTTTATGTAGTTGATCTCTTTGAAAATGTTTGTGAAATTATGAAGGTTACTTGATTGGTGTGTACTGTAACAAATGCTTCTCATAGTTTGTCTGATTCTTCTGATTTACATCAACCCTTGCTTGATATGTTCCTGTATTGGTTTTCCCAGTGGTGATGATATGGAGTCATTGCCAATATATCATTGATAGAAATGACTCCTTGAATAGCTAAATAAGAGACATTTAAAGTGTTCAGGGTGATTAAATGCAGTTAAGAAGTGCAACATAAAAGCTTTTTCAAACGGTTGCACACTTGTTATTGTTCAACATCTAAAAAAATGAATAAAAAGAAAAGCAGTAAAGTGGAAAAATAAGGGAGGATGTGATTTAGATAATATCTAAATCACATACGGTATTTATATTGGCAACATAAATCTTGATTTCACAATTACATGTCATTTGGAATAGTTGCCAACTACTGGAAGTTGATAGACATTTTAAGATTGCTTGTTATCTGTGAAATAGCAAAATGCAAAAAAATTACAAGAAGCAACTCAAAGCATATCACAGTAGCTAACTCGATTATCTAACCTCTTTAAATCTCCTTTTATACAAATTGCTTGCGAAGCCTGTGTCAACGTGGAGATACAGGTAGATTCTAGTACTTCATATCATACAGTTGTAAACTTGCGACATTATTTGTAATTCATACGAAAGCTGCACTGCCAAGTTGTTTTAAAAGGAACACAACTCCTAGTATTTGATAATCTGAAATGGTGTTGATTATGATTACATCTGAGCTAATTTGCATTTTGCATCTCACCATAATGATTAAAAAAGTGAGATTATGGCTTCCATTGTTACCATGTATAATATTTCATGTTACTTCTAAAAACATTCCTTTGATGATCATACTTGTACATGTATATTCACAATGTGTAGTGCATTTAATATTGTAAGGATATATGTCCTTTATACAACTCTTGTTTAGAGTATTATGTGTATATCGTTATAATATAATGTTTAACTCTATGTTAGACATAAGCAGGATGCATTATGTTTTCAGTGCTTTCTGAAGACCTGAAAGTGCCCTTCCCCAGCCTTTTAAAAAAATGTTAAAAATATTTTTAAATGATTGGAATAACATTGCAAAGTTTTGTGTTTGAGATTTGGAAGTGTGTTTTTGTAATACATTTTGCATTTATGCTTCTAGAAATACAGGTAAAGTTATTTACCATTGAATAGCAGGCTGTTATGCCTAAAAATGTTTCACCACAGCATATGTTTCAGTTATGAAATGCACTTGTCGTGAATTTGTTATGTAGTAGGAGTTGCACATCAAAACAGGGTGACTTGGGTCCAGCGGACACACTATTTAGGCTGAGCCCACTAACTTTGTGTATAATATTTATTACATGTATGCATTCAGTTTTAAAAGAAAAGGAAATATGTATGATTTCACTCAAAAGGTAAATGAATAAGAAATTTAGTACAAGTTTGCAATTTTCCCATTTTTTCCTGTCAGGCTCAAGTAGATTAATTTGAGTGATTTATTTAATGAATTTCCTTTTTTGATCACTATAACAGCAAGCTGTGTGCTCTGAAATGTTTGCTTTGCCAAGTTTTAGTTCTCTGTTGGACCAATCTCATGGTTTTATTTTGAACTCATGGTAGGTATGGTTATATCTTGTTCTACTTTTGGATGTTTTACTTGCCATTTAAGTGCCACACTTTGTGTTAGTGCAAATATCTGTCATATGTTGTTTTATGTTAAACAATTGCATCTCATGTTTTATATCAAAGTGTAGGAACATAACAAGGTACTTGTGTTTTTCAAGCAATAAGTGTAGATATATTGCAATTTTCCTTTGACATGTAGACACCTTGCAAAGTGCATATAAAGGGGAGATCTTAGAGTATTATAATTATTCTGGAATGTTCAATCTTCTTAACAGCTGGCCTGCAAGTGTACCTATTTCTCAAATGCATAAATGTCCTGTGAAAGTGCCAAAACTGCTTTTGACGATTTTGATTTCATGAAAAAAAAACTCAATTTTGACAGAAGAAGCAATGCTTGTTTTAAAAAGATGCAAAATGTATGAGTGTATAGATGATGTAGATGTATAGTTTGTTTTGGGTAGATGATAAATGGAACTGTAATACACAGGATGTAGTGCTGTGTAATGTTTCATTGTTATTTCAGGCATGAAATGATACTGTAATATAAGTACTTAAATATGTCAGCTAAAATTAAGTCATGATCTGACACTTCTGTTAAAAATATTGATGAATCGCATTTTTCAGAGTATGCGACTCTCTGAAAGTTTTACATCTCAATTCTGTAAAGTGAAAGAAAGAGAATAAAGACTTCCATATTGTGTGCCTATGCCTTTCATTTTATAATTACCCCAAGGTTGTAAAAACCCCTTGTAAAAAAAACAACTATATGTCGGGACTTGTACAGTGATCTACACATTTATTTTCTATGTCCAAAGAATGTGCAGCTGTTTATTTTTGTATACGTCTGTATTTGCAAAGATGTGCTTAGATATATACATGTTTAACATTTCTGTCTGTTTATTTTTGTATAATATAGATTAGTGTGGTGATGAGCTCTTATAAATTAAGAAGACAGAGCTTTGTAAACCATTGAAAAAACTTCCATCTTGTTTTGTCAGGTGAACAGGAATGAAATAGTATGACAGAAAATAGTTATGTCACTTAAAATATTTTGTACTGATGGACCAAGGAAGGTCAATAAATGAAATATATCCTTGTACCAAAGCATTTGCCAAAACATATATTTGCAGAAAGTACTGCTCCAAGAAAAAGTCTAACATAAAGAGGAAATCTAACAAAGTTTATTTTTTAATATGCAATTTCAATTGCAATGATACATTGATAATATTGATGAGATTTCCGTGAAGAGCTCATTTCTATTTTCAAGCAGAGCCAAAGTTGTGCCTTATATAGTTTAAGAGAAAGAATGATATGGAATATTCTTTCTTCTTCCTGTTGATTTATGAAAAGTAAAACTGTAAAAGAAGCAACAGTCAACTCCAAGTGCGAGGATATTTGTCAAGTGCAAAATATGATGTGCATGTTAAAACTACAACAAAAATGTATTGAAATGTAGATAAGATATCCCCAAAAGAGGGTTGTTTTACATATAATTTGTATCTTGAAGGTATAAAATACTTCATTTGTTTTAAGTAATAGTAAGCACTGCATGAAAGGAATGTTTTCTTTAAAGAAGTGAATGGATTAATTTTATTGCTAAAGTAAGTTCAGCAATATAAATGGAAAGACTAAATATTTGTTATTGTAGACCTAGAAAAGTACCGGTAAGTTTTAGTTCTTAGACATTTTAAAATGCAAGTTTCCTTAGAAAAAAAAGATGGCGATATTTTTTTTTCCAACTTGGATTGCCACAGGGAAAATAGGTGTCCTCTACCAAAAGATTGTACTAAATAATATGTACTGTACTTCTTGTTACTATTTTGCTTGTAACATGTTTTTTCTTTAATCTTTATTTCTTTAAGGAAAAATTTATTTGTTAGCATAACTATGTAATTTATTTTTTTCATGAGTTACATGTATTATCATATGCCAAAGGAAAGTAAAGCTACTTTCTTTCTTTTTCAGCCCCGAAGAAAATTTTGGTTATTAAGCAACCTACATACATGAAAATGAAAGTCTCTTAAAATATTTCATGGATAAATGATTTTTAATAGGTAGGATATCTTTTATGTTGGAGCATAAGTAAAATGCAGTTTAGAAATGATTTTCAAGTGAAAATAAACTTGAAATTTGATGTATACATGTATATTTCTTTTAAGAAAGAAACAGGAATTTGAATCATATTGATTTAATGAAGATTCAAGGAAAAGACTTAGGTGTCATGAAATATTCATTTTGGAGAAAAAGGAACAAAAATTATTCTCTTAATATGAAAACAAACCAAAACATTCCACTCTTTTATTAGTGAAGTGTAAACATGTGAAATACAAATTAGTAAAGTAGATGCACCTAATAGATCTTTTGTGTGTGTTTTTTTTTTTTTTTTTTTTGTGGAAAAAATATATTTGATGATTTTTTTTTTTTATCTTTCCTTTTTTGTAAAACAAGTACTGCATTTATTATCTTTTTGATGTCTTGTAATTCTCAATTAAGTTATCTTAACTTTAGATTTAGATTAATTCTGTTTCTGCCTATTTTCATTGAAAATTGTCACAATTCTGTTCTTCAACACTGAATAGTTCAATCTTCTCCATTTTTATTTTGGAAAAAAGGGTTACAAATAGTTCTGCAAGATGCAGCTTAAACTCAAGAAACTTAATTTTTTGCTCAATTTTTTCCAATTTTGGAAGAAAAAAAAATAGATTTTAGGAGTTCAATTTCTTTTTACTCTATACATATACCAGTGTTGTAGTCAAGGCCCAAACCCTCAAGGCCAAGGCCAAGGCTAAAGCATGCAAACCCAAGGCCAAGGCAAGGCATGAAAACCTCAAGGCCAAGGCATAAAATATAACTAGAAAAGGGGATCATATAACGAAGGAGGATCACGCATGCACTGAAGCAGCATTAAAATGTCAACATAGATGTTGACATTTTAATTGATAAACTTATTCTTAAGTCAATCCCGAATTATATCTCTTATCTGTAAAAGAAGTATTCTCTTTTGTATTAGACATCTGAGTCAGTGGCATAGGAGCCAAAAATTTTGAGGGGCAGAACATGGCATATGGGGCACAATTTCTGAATAGTTGCGAGTGAGCCAAAAAATGACAGTTTAAATAACATTTTTGGGTGTGGTTAATTTATGTCTTAGACCAGCCCCCACAACTTCAGAGCAACAAGGAGTTGCACAATGTTGCACAACATAATTAGGGCTAGAGATATTCAGATAATTAAGGATTAGAACATTGAAATGATAAAGCAGCAACTTTGAATGCTCAAGTCTTTATCAGAACAGATTTTAAACCCTTCTCCTTCCTGGAAACCATAGCAAAAGAAGGTTACAACAAAACTTATTTGAAACAAAAACTACAATAAACTCTATGTCAATCTGACATCTGTAAAACTTTATAAAAAGTATTTGGAGAGCATGTACACAGCACATTCACTGGTCTTTGGAGTGCTTACTACTTGATGCCCCCCTCCCCCCCCCCCCCCACTTTCTGCAAGCAAATAAAATAAGATTATTGGTGACAAGAAATACAATAGCAGTGTGTATCCAAGCACCCCCACAGGGCTGTAGCAAACTGCAGTAGCAAGCTTTTAATTTGTATTTATTATCAAAGTCTTCAAATATTTGCCTAAAATTTTGTGATACATACATTTCCAAGCCTGTTATGAGTACATACAATTTGTATTAGATTTAAAGATGGTTTATTTCCACTGTAAAAAAAATACAACAAAATGTTTAAAATTATACTTGTAAAAGTATATGCCTTGAAAATGCCTTAAATTTTCTGGAGATTTTCAAGGCCTCAAACCCTCAAGGCCAAAGCCAAGGCATTGAAAAAACTGGCCTTAAGGCGCCTTAAGGCCAAGGCATCAAGGCACTACAACACTGACATATACAAAACAAAGACTGTCATCCAAGCATTGTAGCATAACCTTATTTGAAATGTGAAATTACATTTTTTACTCCACAAATTTTAAGAACATCAAAAGCCAACAACCAAAAGTTATTTTAGGTAGTTGTAAACAGTTGAAATTCTTCTTATTCTTCATTTGGTTATTTTTTGTTTCTTTCTTAAATACAGCTACTGACATAAGTGGAGAGTTATTTTGTTATTTATTCTATTACACAGAGATTTTATAGGGTTTATCCATTTTATGAATCTTTATAACTTTTATATTTATGTTTTATCATCTCATGAAATGTACAGGCATTCTTTCAAATTCCCCAAAGTATCTTTTCTAAATATATTACTGCTTATAGCAGTTATAATATATTTTAGTTATAAGGCTACAAACTGGTGAGCTTTTATTTTCCAAAACCTTTTGAACTTTGAACCTTAACTTAAAAAAAGAAAAGGACAGGTCCAGTTTTAAGACTCGCAAGTGTACAGATATTTGCATCTTTAAGTGCAGCTTTAACCTGTGAACCTTGTATTTTCAGAAAAAATTAGATAGCAAACAAAAAAATAATAATAATAAGAGGTTACAAAATTTCTTTGGAAGAAAAAGGCAAAATATTGTGATAATTTTGAAAAGTACATGAAAAACAAGAAAGTTTGTTCATGTGAATAAGAATTGTCTTTGAAGAATTCATGAGGTGTATGCACCTATTTTGTTTTTCATGATGGGGAAAAAAAAAAACGTAAGAGTGACAGAAAAGGAAATAACACTTTGTATTTCTTGCTTGTACAATCTATTTTTTTTTTTCTGATTGATTTTGCTTTTGTCTTGAAGTGTCTGAAGTATTAAAGATTCATTTATGTATCATCTAGAAGTTATATTTTAACTGCATGCTTGCACCAGGCCTTGGTAATATTCCACTGATAATGATAATGATAATAGTTTTTAAAAATTAAAGATATACCCTAAAGCTGCCCTGCTGTTAACAGACATGGGCGTACTCACGCAAACACACCATACAAGAGGGTGTATCTTCCATCGTTAAAAAGTACCATGGTACCAATTGATGATATACTGTCAAACTACCTTGGTATACTATCAGATTAACATCAATTTGCCACACGTACACACCATACAGTAGGGTGTACCTTCCATTGTTAAAAAGTACCATGGTACCAATTGATGGTATACTGTCAAATTACCTTGGTATACCATCAAATGGACATTAATTTACCACATGTACACACCATACAATAGGGTACCTTCCATAGTAATAAAGTACTATGGTACCCATTGATGATATACTGTCAAATTATCTTGGCATAGCATAGCATCGAATTGAGATCAATTTACTATGGGTACTGTGGTACTTTTTTTACTAGGGTTTTATTGAAAATCTTGTTCTTGGTCATTTTTATCAGTCATGTGACTGAGGCCTTTAATACATGTCGAAAATTCATTCATTTATTTTTGCCTTCATGTGTGTATTATATATTTCATTCCTGGGCCCCGTCTTACAAAGAGTTGTGATTGAATCAAATCGATCGCAACTTTGAGATTGATCTCATCTGTGTACTTAAGAGATAGGAGTTGAGATCAATCTCAAAGTTGCGATCGATTTGAATCAATCGCAACTCTTTGTTAGACAGGGCCCAGCTGTGTCATGCCAGTTTCATTTTATGTTAATTAAATGCATCAACTCATTGCTTTCAAATTTAGAAACCAGGTGCATCTTGAGCTACACTACCCTATACTCTTTTTTTTTGATGCTGTAATTATGCCTATTTCTTTTGCATTAATTTTGTAAAGATGGAAGTGCCAAATAAGTCGGGATAAAAGGTATCCTATTTATGTAAGTTTTACATTTTGTTGATGCTCAAGTGAATGTACCAGTGTCTTTCTGACGTCTGTGAAAATACCAGAAGATGTTGGGTATTTCTTTGAATTTCAGTGATTATACCGGATGTCCCAGAAAAAGTGGAAAGGCAGGTTTTCAGTACATTGCCTTCAAAAAGTATATAATTTTTCTACATCATTGGGTCAAACATCTTTTAACGAAGAAAATGATACCAAGGTCACTGAATTTGGTGAAGCAGTTTTGATTCCATGCCCATTTCTTAAAATACAGTCATTTCCAAATTTCATGTTTTTGGCAACTGATGAGAATAGTATTTTGTCAAAAATAGCCTTTCCTATACGATGAGGGAAGCCCAATGATGTGTGTTAATAACAAAATAGCCTATATTAAAGGCCATTCCCGACATGATTCTGCTCTCATCTGTCGCAAAAAACTTACAAATTTTTAAAAATGACTGTATTTTAAGAAATGGGCATAGAAAAAAAATTACTTCATCAAATTCAATGATCTTGGTATCATTATTCTCTTTGATGGAAGATGCTTTACCCACTGATGTAACAAAATTATCTACTGGGGGGGGGGGGGGGGGGGGGGGGGGGCAAAGTACTGAAAATCCCCCGTTCCACTTTTTCTGGGACACCCAGTATATTAAATAGTACACAATTTTGTTGACAGGGTAATTTGGGATCCCTTGTCTTTCTGACATTAACAAGCTTTATGGTGCTTTTTCTGTTTGTCTTTTTTATCCCATGATAAAAAGTTGAGTATGTGCTAATGTAACTGTCTGAGAAACTAAAAGAAAATGTGAGAGGTTAGGAAAATGAGGTGTAGCTCAGTGATGACAAATGATGGTACGGAATAAAGATGGAAGGACTATACTTGTTTTATTACATTATTTCATAATTTATTCATTTATTTAATACTTTATTCAGCAATGTATTTTATTCAATACTTTTATGAATTTATTATACTTTGGTATGTCGTCAATTTTCTCTTTCTAATAAAATGTGGTGCACAGTTTTGGTCAAAGTCATGGACTTGGCTGTTCTTTCCCCAAATTTATGCAACTTTGACCAACATTGTGTACTTCAAAGACACCTTACATTTGTGAGGTTTGTATGCCAATAATTGTCTTCTCATATTGGCATTGCTTACTTTGTTGGAATTCTAGTTCATTTCAGAGTTTTAAAATTTGCCTTTTTCATTTATCATGTTGAGAACAGTTGCCAACAGTATATGTATATGTGATGATATGGCATTACAGTTCAACTCCATTGGTGTGATATCAGAGTTCGAAACAATGCAAGTATTACAAATTCATGTACTTTTGTAATTGTTTAAATCCTTTTGTAGTGTTCCATAATTATATTTGTTCTATGAACATGATAACATCTGTATCCTATATATTTTTAGATAATCTCTATATCAGTGATTCATTGTAATTTGTCAGCATTGTATACCATTTTATGTATTTACTATGTAGTTTTGTTTAGATATTAGAATAGTTCTTCCATTCATTCTATTTTATATTAGCTTTAGTCTTTCATTTCAATATTTCTTCACATTTTGTTCTTAATATTTAAAGTATTCAATTCCTGTGTTGAATGAGAGAAAAAGTTACGAAAGAGAAAACTATGTGCAAAAACCAAAATTTGTGTTCTGTCTTCATATGTAGTTTTGTGCAGTCATTTTTGAGATGAAATATTAACCCCCAGAAGTACAGTGTCTCTTTTTAGTGGCTAGTTTTCATTATCTTTAGATCCAGAATTCTAGGAAAAACACCTTATACACGAGGGGAAAGAGCTAAAAACATAGACAATATTTCTAGTGCGGTACGTAGAATACTTTACAAATAAGAGTGATTTGATTAGAGTTGGTCATACTCTCAAATTGGCAATGAATGAATGAATGAATTTATTTCCATTTCCACATTGTTTACATCAGAATCTGAATAAACAAACATAAACAAACTACATGATACATACATACTTATTGGCAAGGGACAATTACAAATGAGTGGAAATGAGGTGACCTACTAAAAGCATGGCTTGTAAGATACTGTAGGCCACCCGTACAAATCATAAACAACATTAAGTTTGTATAGTGTACGAAAAATACAAGACACATTGGTGTAGAATTTATAATCGCAATTTTTTGTGTGCGAATTGATAATTTTTCTATTAAATTTTGCAATTTTCATTCATGTTTGTTCATGTTATATAGATTTTCATTATTTAAATCTATGTAGAAGTGGAAGATGAAATGATTGTTGCCAATTTGAGGAGGGGAAAGCCAATTGAATTGGACCTTCAAAAAGCTCTGTACTGCTATGGGATAAAGAGGATGGGGGATTATGAAGGGAAAAGGAGAGAGAGAGTGAATGCTATATCAATGATTACATATAATATGTAACCTGTAAGGATGGAGCAATGGTGAATAGGAGACAAAATGAAAGGGGGGGGGGGAGGAGAGAGAGAAAAGAAAGAAAAGAGTGAATGAATTAAAACATTTCAGACAAAAAGAAAAACAGGGGGAAGGAAGGGCAGATGTAGCTCCAGCTATTCTTTATTATTGAAATATTTATAGCTATAGGATAACCACTTTTTCATGGGAACTTTCTTGCACAATCATGACAGTGGGAAAGATGAATGCATGCCCACTTGGTTCTAGCACCCATTTCATAATACATGCATATCACAATCCACATTTTCCTTGTGACTGCTAGAGGCAACTTTTTCTGATTTCATAATGATGTATATTTATTTAGTCGTCAAAGATTCAAAACAACATTTCATCTTCCTTGACGTATCTTGTGAACTTCTCCTTGATGGAAATTTGTTGTGCTAATAACCAAAGAAACAGAAAAAACTCTATAACTTTGCTAGCATTGAAAATGTGGTATCATTGGAACTTTACTGCCATCCATATTACTTCCTTTTGTGACTCATCCGACTGCAATCTTCCGGGATCCATCCTATCATTAATTAAAGGCATTGGCTAACTTTGTGAGTCGCTGATTTAAAAAATTCTCAAACTAAGATGAAACATGTGTATGAGTACCCAAAAACCCTGAAACCAACCATAATTTGGAATGAAAAAGTGTAAGTTAGACGCAAACGGCGATTTTATTATCCGTCGTCTCATGAGACGATCACTAAGAGGACCACTTTGCTTGAATTTTGTAAATGCCATTAGGTGCCTCCCGCCATGTGATACGCCAATACACACAGTACGGTAAGTTAAAGGTGAGTCATACGCGCATGCGCACTCCAAAAAGTCTATTCTGTGCAACCGACCCTCGTATATTTCTCAAACATTGGTTCATATTTTTGATATTTAAAATTACTTCCTGTGGATATTTTACTTTGAAACTTTCAGACTGGTATTTTTACACTATAACCCTTATGTTTATCCCATTTTCAAGTAACAAAACAAGATTTTTTAAAATCTTAACAATGTTAACCAATGCCTTTAAAATGCAGCGGGCTATAAAAGTTTCATCACTACCACTGAAATGACATGACCATGGGCTGCCAATCAGTTTAATGGTGTACCAATTGCAGCCCGCTTACCTCCACTACTTCACTTTACTACCAACCATTAAAAACAAGGAAGAATTACAATTCTTACATATCAATGGCATCTCAAACAGTGATCTGGCATATTAATGAAATATTATTTATTCATGCTTTACATGTCACAAAAAAATAATTACAAGTAATGCGACTCTCTTCCATGCTGCTAGAACTGACACTTCCTCAAGAAAACGGTATAACTTCCCTCAAATCAAAGACCTGATAGTAATGATGAGTCACATGTATAACACAGATTTTTCTTCAACAGTATCCTTCACAAAAAATTTCTCTTCTAAATTCGTTTTTCGAAAGAAATTGCTCAAGTTAATGTTTAGCCCCCCCCCCCATCATTCCTCCATTTTTTCATGTGGTGGCTGGCTTTCATCAGAATACTTGATGAACTGACACAAGGTGCTGATATACATGACAGATTTAATTCAATAAACCACATTATAAGAAATATGTGGCAAGTGACAATTATTATTCAACTCCAAAAGGTTAAGGGGATTTTAAAGTGTTAAATTGGTTATCAAACACATATATCCTTCTCCCAAATGAAGATTTTTTTTTCGGAAAAATAACTTCTTTAATGCTTTCAGAGCAGTAAAACTATCATGATAGAATAGTTTCTACATAAGATTCCAGAAAATTTTTGCATTTTTTTTCCTTGTCCATGGAAATAAACAGAGCTTCCTGGTGTGAAGCCACAGTAGTGTCTTTCCATGATATAGTGCACTACGACCTCTTGTGATCAGCTTTACAGACAACAGTCCTTTGTCCCTCGTTGCTGTTGCATCACAATGCCATAACGCTCAATAGTCCTTGTAGTGTTTCAACCTGTAAAAAAAATAATAGGAAGGTAATTGAAGTGAGGCATAATAGCTCTGTAGGTTAACCAGTGTATCAAAACTGAATGATCTCAGGTTTAAAACCCACCAGGGTATCCTTGTTCTCTGTAGTATGAAGGACATGATGCTAAAAGATTTATTCACAAGACAGAAATTAAGCATCAAGCTAGTTGCTCACATTCATGTTTACTTTCTTCTATAGTATTTCTTTGAATTTCAAGTACACTGTTAATCCAACTTTATCCAGTAATGCAACATATGATAGCAAAACCCCAATAACGGTGACAGGCAAGAACTCTGTTCTTGAATACTGGGATGGCATCCAGCGCCTTACCTGTGCCAAACAAATAAGTTGGGTGGGGGGGGGGGGCCTCTGGATCACATCTGGGTCCCGAAATTCCAGAATTCTTGCGAATAAAGTTCTGCTTGGGACTTCATTTCCCAAATACCCAATGTCTACTCTAAGTAGGATTTTGTGATTACTTCAGTCGACTACATGGATTAGATAATTCATTCTAGTAACATTAGCTTTCCTTCATGTCTTGTTGATGTTCTTTACAACTTGATTGCAATTTCACAACATCAACCTCAAATTAAAAAAACCTACTAACCTAAACAGAGGGACTTCCCCCTTATTGTTACCAAGAGCAAAGTAACCACTCCTGGGTGAGAAGTCTAAGGTACATGGTGACCGAAGGACCTCGTTGGTGGTAGGGAAGTTTGCAAAGGTGTGGCAGGTTGGTAGATGAATCTAGCAAAGAAGCAGTGTCAAAGAAGTTCATGTAATAATAACAATCATCATGAAAGATGCATTTATATTGCACACATATCTGCCTCAAAGGATACTTTAAAGTACTCATAGGAGTTACAGCTATCCTGGTTTAAAGGTAAACTTCTTATCTAGTCATCATGCCATTTCCTTAACAAAAAAAACCATTTCAAGGCAACTGGAAAAGGTAGATTAAGTAGAAAATAAAACAATGGTGTAACCTTGAAGCACTGAAATCATCACAATGATAATAAATCAATGCAGTTTTGTTGGAAAAGCACATGCACTGCAACCAGAAATGGGTATATGGGACAACACACAAATGTTCTGGCTGAACCAGGCCCCTAAAGCTCCGCCATTTTGTCCAGATCCATTAGAAGGACGACCTAAGCACCCATCAATATTCATGATCAAACATGAATAATTCGTTTTGTAAGATGCTTCCAACTAGTAGCATTTGTTTGTACACGTTATGAAACATATCATGCATCAGCTTACCGCATGCGCAGTTAATGCACAATAAATGAGCAACAAATGGGCATTAAATCAAAGTTTTAAAATAAAAATGATATGCCCAATAGATATAAATAATGCAACAGCGTTATCGATATCATGGCGATAACGGGTGCTTAGTGGCCCCTTCAAATGATATGAGACTTGGTTTCATAATAAAACCAGGTTAGACGACTAATGGAAAATAGGTTTTTTAGAGACTGTGCACTACTCAGCTGAACTCCTTAAAGGGGGTACCCAATGCTGAAACAATGTTAGCTCATTTAAAAGAGCATGATTTTATTAGCAGAAAATCATCTGCCTAAAGTTTTTTGAAAAGTCGTGTTGCCAAGGAAACCCCCAAATGTGGTAAGATTTCAGGATATTTCTGACCCCTCAGCTGTGACCCAGTTTCAACTGGGTACCCAATTTGACGTCAAAATGATGTCAAAGTGGGTACCTTGTCGCGCACTTCTAGCAAAATGCGCGCAAGGTATAATACATATTGTACAGTTTAGCGCGCAGCACAACTGCAATGCGCGAAGCTGGGTACCCACTTTTACGTCATACCTCATACTCAAATTTTTTTGTCAACTCTTGACTTTTTATGAGAAAATTATCCAAAACGCATTGATTTCGATTGAAAATCATCAAATTTTCAATGTTATTCTTCTTAGAATTGTATTCTCGATCATATATCAAAAAAAAATTTACCATTGTGTAATCACTTTAAACTGGCTAAAATAGAAAAGAATATGCACAACAATTTCAATGCAATATTTGGGGAGGTCTTAATGTTCATTCAACATAATCTATTCCATTTATGCTGACAATGTGAATATTTTATGCACTTTTTAGAATGTGATTTTACGTCTTTTTGTATCGTACAAATGATATTTTGGGTGAGTGGTCCCATTCAATAAATGGTGCATGTAGAAATATTTCTTTAAAAAATCAAACTAGTCTAATGAAACAGATTTTCTGCAATGCACAAATTTTATTGATAAAAATCACTCAGTTATTCACTAGCTTGACAATATCCCGGGAGTAGATAGAGATGGCTGCTAGGATCTCATTGGTTGAATTGAATCTGGTGGCTGTGACAGGTGTGGTCATGTTCATCACCGCCTTCAGAGGGGTAGGGCGTGTCTTGGTCAGGCACTGATCACCGTAGATGTTGATAACGCCACTCTGTGAGCTGATGAATGGAAGTGCAATTGAATATCTATAGTAAGCAATAACTTGTGATCTTTTTCATTCTTTTTTATGATGAAGTGAATGTCTGCTGAAAAGGATTGCTCCTCAGAAACCCTCATATTCAAAATATGATGAGAAATAGCTGATAAGCGCAAACTACATTATCATGTTACATAATATATGAGCAGAAATAGCAAGAAATTCTACACATACTGTGCTCATTATGGTTGCGTCAATATCTGTTGTTCGATAAAGACATTTTTTTCAAGGCAAGTAAATATTAAAATCCTTACAATGGCAATATGATGAAAAGTTTAAGATCCCTGTTTTTCTGTACGAATTGGCAACTTTTTAACTACTCAACATACTTCACACACTTTCTGTCAATTTATATTCATTTCAGATCATAACATTTTATAAGAAAAATGTAGTAATAAAATAAAAATACAGGTGTTGCCAGTTTGAAGAAGAAAAGCTGATCAAATAAAGCTTCAAATAATTGCTGTTATGAATGAGATTTTAAAAGAGTCACAGAAAAATTGACTTGACTTTCTGTACAATGTGTAATTAGAAATAAAGCAAAAATGCGCCATTAGAAGTAAATCAAAAAGTCTTACCCAGTAGCAACATATCGGTTTCCTTGTGATACTGATAAAGTGTTGCCTTTGATGCATCCATCATCTGCAAACTTATGAATGCAATCTCTGGTGTTCATGTCCCATATATAGACATCACAGTCATCTACAATCAAACCATTTCACAGACAATTTAGAGAAGAGATCATAGGTCATAGGTCAAAGGACAATGTCATGAAAGATGGGATCTGAAAATTATTTTCTCTCTTTTCTATTCTTAGATACAGTAGTATTTACTGCAAACTACGAGACTAGACGTATCATTATAATTATACAGATGCACTAAGCACTGAAATTGTGCTTTCATTATACAGATGTAAAATTGCATGTGTTGGACTAGCCTGAATGGGTCTACATGCTATACCCCAAACCTACACATTTCTTGATGAATACTCACGTGATTTAATGAAATGCATAAATTGATATGAAAACCATAAATAATCAGGGAAGAGAAACACCAGACAGGATACTAATATCTTACCTCCAAAAGACATCATCTTTGATCCATCTGATGTGAAGGTGACAGCATCAACACTGCCATTCATTTTCAGGGTTGTAATCAATTCTTTTGTCTGAGCTGATAAGAGATGAATGTTGCCATAGTCACCTAGAAATGCTAGAAACCTTCCATCAGGAGATACCTCAAAGCTCATCAACTTGTTCTCCTGGATACCTAGTCATTGAATAGCACAGAACCCAACAATGATTAGCACCAAAATAGAGGATTCTCACTGAGCCCAAAAAATCCTCAAGAAATCAGTAACATGAAATAATCCAAGTGCACAAATACGTAGCTATAGAGTTTTTTTTGCACATGAGAAGCAGTTTTAATTTATTTTCATCTCCACTTGCTTATTGTCTTACTTGCTCACTAACATGGTCAATGACAGCTGATGACATCACATGAGGACGCTCTTTGTAATTCCTTTCATTAATCATCATACAGCATTTAATAATCAAGTAGAATTATACATTAATTAGTCATAACATGGCAAAAAAGTGCATGGTTTGGGTCTTTGAGATGGTAGAAAAACCCAGCCTGTATTCAGCTTATAACATTAATCATTTCAATGCATGTCTTGTAATAACTGCGAGAGATATCCTCAAGAAATATGCATTCCTGCTTGCTTGGTTACCTCTGATGTACGGTATCTGTGAGACTTTGCCAGCTATCATGTCATAAACATAGAAGAATTTCCTCTTGCCACTGAGAACAACCTCTGTTCCTCCAGATGCAAAATGAGCACAGTGGATGGGAAACTGTTCCACAAAGACACTCTGAATCTTTGGATTATGTCTTCCTTCCACCTAGCATGAGAAAAAGAAATTAAATCTCTCATTACTAAATGCTGGATATGTTAAAGATTGAAAGGACAAACCAATCTTGAAAGCACCCTAAAATGACATAAAAGACCTTGCATTTGTAAAGAGGCCATTTAAGTTAACTTACATTCTGTCAGTAGAATAGAAATTCATGAGAAAATTCTAAATAATCTGTCATGAGGTAGATGGTTTGTTTGAATGAGTGATAAGAAAAGAAAATAATAAAACATTACAGACAATAGATCTAATGACAAGAATTCAAGCAAGATGGGTTTCATTCAGGCTAATGCAAGTCTGTTTCCTTCCCAAACACTCCACACTTTCAATCAAAATTTTTTTGACAGCACTTCATTTTTCTGTAATCATGAACATGACGTAAATTGGGTCAATTTTGTGAGACTATACAACTGTGGTTTAAAGTTCTTGGTATCAACTTTAATGATGATAATGACTCACTTGAAATAGGTTTAACCTTTGATCCAGTCCTGCTACCATGGCAACCTGAGCTCCTGGATGAAACTCTACGGAAGTCACTTTGCCCTGGAAATACAAACAAAAGTGAATGAATTACAATTAAAATGACGTTAAGTGGAAGCGTTATGGTATAGTGGTTTGTTTAAACCTATTCTGCCTTCTGATTGGTACAATTTGGAAGCAGTTGGCATTTGATATGATAACTAACAGTAAAGGTTGCATTCACTATTAACTCACCTCTGTTGGTTGTTCTCTGTTGAGGTTGGTCAATCTCTTGATGTTCACGTTTGCTGAGGGAAGTGTGTCTGAGGTTGTCAAATAGTCCCCTGTTCTCCTCAAGAGTGGATGATCATCTTCATCCTCATCATCATCACTTCCATCAATGCCTGCTTAATGAATTGAAGAATTTGACAAAATCAATCCTAAAGTCAATAATGCAGGTGTAAATAATTATCTCATTTCAGATACTGAACTACGATCAAATTGACTGATATCTACAACATTAGCAAATTTCCATTTGTACATTGACAAAAATAATTCATTGAATTTTAACAATATAAAATATGATCAAAAATTTCTAGATTCATAAGGTATGGTAATAAATCATGACTGAAAGAGCAGATTAGAATTCTTAGAATCCTTAGTCATACATTGGAGTTATTGTGCACTGAAATTACTTTCAAAATTTACCTTCCTTTTCTCTTTCTGATTTCAACTTTGCCCATGATGGAGTAGCGCCAACTACTTTTTCATACCTGGAAAAAAAAGACATTTTCAGGTAAAGAACTGCATCACAAAAAGTAAATGAAACCAGATTTGTGGTCTATCAGTCTATCAGTGATCATGGATATATGAACAGTTCAATTTATTTTTATTCTAAACTTTAGTATCCAAATACCTCATAATTGCTTTTACTGAACATTTATTGGCTCCAACCTCATAAAGGAGGTTTAAACTGACCTATAAAGCCAAAACTGAAAACCAATGAAGAAAAATATATCATACGCATAAAAGTACATATTGCCACTTCATTGTACATGCCCTTGGTATGCTTAAAGAGGTTAAAACTTTAGTAAGATAAACCTTTGTGAATTCTGGCTTTCATGTCCACTTCAACCTTATGGCACATGAAGGCACCAGCAACAAAACATTCAAAATTTCAGTGTATCCTCTGTATACAATGATGTTTATATATTTCGTTCATTCCTCATATCCATATCAATTCCATTTGAGAGTTCATATTTTATGAAAAATTAACTATCGTTTTTTTTTTTTTTTAATTTGCTGTACAATGACTTACTGTGATTTTAATCTTTCTTGGAGTTGCTGGCCACTCACTTCCTTTTCAGCTCTCCTTTTTATCTTCTGCTGTCTGTAGCTCTTCTCCTGATCAAAGCTATCAAATGTCGAGAATGAAGAGAAGATTTTTTCCAATACAATTCTGATAGGAAACTCTTTTTAAAAGTCAATATAGGGGTATACCTGATTGATGACTACTGTTCTCCTAAGTTTTCAAGCAGGCTATATGATCAGCCTTTCATGATAATTTCAAGTTGCAAAGTGACCATTCACTACAATCATCAGAAAGTATTCACTGGGAATTTCTGAACTGTTCACCATTTTCCTAGTCTTTCAACCAACCTTAAGCTTTTATATTAGTGAGTTTGCATTTTGTTTTTTTTTGGTTGTTGTTGAATATTCAAGAGAGAAATATATTGACACTTCAATCTTGTACATTCTTGAAGCTAGTGGATGGATAGTCCATATAATAAATGTTGCTATTAATATCAGTTGTGCATAGAAATCCTGCGTTGTAACTTTTGTCTTAGATTGTAGATTATGTTAAGATGTGACAAGACACATGATATCCCTGCGACTGCTGTAAGCCCCTTATTCTTACCTTAAATCCACTTCATCTGTGTCATCATGCCATGCCGGCTTTCTCTTTCCTTTATTAATAGTACCTTCAGAACTAGAACCCTGGAGTCTGCTCTGAAGCTCAGTTGATGTTCCATCATCTTTACCACTTTCCTGTTGGGGTTTTCATAGAAGAAAAAATTATGTTCGCATTACTACTAGATTCACTTGTGGGTTGAATTTCTAACATTGACTCTGTAAGACCAGATATTTGGCTTACTTTGAACCATTGGATGATATCATTCATGTCACATTACTGGGTAACCCAACTCTTCATGAATGCTGGCCCTGGAGTTAGGGCATGTAAATTTATGAAATACACCCCCATTATTTACAAAGTGTAGGGTTCAAGATGCGAGTAGATTTGCTGCAGTTCCTTCGTAAAGTGTTGTTTAAAATGGACCTGACCCTTCGGGAATTTAAGGCATATTATTCACAAAAGGGCATGTAACACGATGACGTGACATGATCACCCAAGGAAATGGTCAGAAGAAAGCTGAGATAATTTCTCTTTCCAATACAATATCCACAAGGGGGAAGGGCTAAAGATCTTCACAGCTCACTTGCATCTACACATGGCTATACAGTACGTACATCATAGGATGGTCAATTTGCCAGGCTTGGCAACATAAACTCCCACTTCAACAATCCTTCTCTTCCTGTTCTTTTGCCCTCCTACAGTCCTCGTCCTCCTCTTCATCTTCTAATCCTCCCATTGTTTCTTCTCATTTCCTTAATTACATTTTTCTTTTTTTTTCTTTTTCTTCTATTTTTCTTCTCTTCATACTCTTTCTTTATACTCCTCCTTCTCCTACACTTGCTTTTTTTCTTCTCTTCTTTTATTGTTTACTTTTTCATTTCTTCCTCTTCTTCTTGTTCTTCTCTTCCCTCCTCTCCTTTTCATTCCTCCTCTTCCTCCTGCTCATCCTCTTCTTCTTCTTCTTTTTCTCCGTCTTCTTCTTCTCCTCCTCGTTCTTCTTCTCCCCCTTCTTCTTCTTCTCCTTCTTCTTCTCCTTCTTCTCCTACTCCTGCTTCGTTATTGACCTCATCATTAATTGCAGGACTGTTCTCCACAAACATGACAAAGGCTCACAATTCCTATCCTAGTTTCCTCACATCAATACTACAACTATTACTGGCCATCTTAGTTAATATACCCAGCCGCCATTAAGTACCGCCTAGCTTACTGAAAAAAATATGGTTATTTACACTACATAAACAAGATAGAGCACAGGCATATTCAATATGCAATGTCGACTGATCTTGCGTTAATCGCTCTTTTGCGCGATTGTTTTTATCTTTCTTCGCTGCATATAGTAATTATGCCGCAAAAGAAAACCCCTTTTCCCGCCGGGGTCTAAATTATATTAAAATAGAGCATTCTACAAAATCATGAAAACCTGATCTCGTCAAGACCAATACTATTTCTTTCTCTTCTTCACAATATCCCACCTCAAGCATTATAAACCCCCTTTTGCCGCTCTCCGGGCCAAAACTTTATTAAAACAAACCAAAAAGAGCTCAAAACTCTCTATACTAGCTCCTTAATATACCCAGACCTTCGCGATTTGCCGCGAAATCACAAAGTGCTGTGTGCATTGTCTATGCGAAAAATACGTACCCAAGACATCTTGGGTACAAATTTTCCCCATAGAAAATGTACACAGCGCTCTCCGAAAGCGCACCAAAACGCAAGCGTTTGGGTATATATTTTTGCCATAGAGAATATTGTGTACAGTACAAATTTCAAATATTGCTTTATTCCGTTCCAAATTAGGAAAACCTTCTCGTCTAGACCCATATTTTCTCTTTCTCTTCTTCACAATATCCCCCCTCAAGCATTACAAACCCCCTCTTCGCTGCATTTATTCCCCCAAAAGAAAACCCCTTTTCCCGCCCTCCGGGCCAAAACTATTATTAAAACAGACCAAAATAAGAGCTCAAAACTCTCTATACTAGCTCCTTAATATACCCAGACCTTCGCGATTTGCCGCGAAATCACAAAGTGCTATGTACATTGTCTATGGCAAAAATATATACCCAAGACGTCTTGGGTACAAATTTTCCACATAGAAAATGTACACAGCGCTCTCCGAAGACGCACAAAAACGCTAGCGTTTGGGTATATATTTTTGCCATAGAGAATTGTGCACAGTACAAACCTCAAATATTGCTTTATTCCGTTTCAAAAAATTCTGAAAACCTTCTTGTCTAGACCTATACTATCTCTTTCTCTCCTTCACAATATCCCCCCTCAAGCATTACAAACCCCCTCTTCGCTGCATTTATTCCCCCAAAAGAAAACCCCTTTTCCCGCCCTCCGGGCCAAAACTGTTATTATAACAGACCAAAATAAGAGCTCAAAACTCTCTATACTAGCTCCTTAATATACCCAGACCTTCGCGATTCGCCGCGAAATCACAAAGTGCTATGTACATTGTCTATGCGAAAAATTTGTACCCAAGACCTCTTGGGTACAAATTTTCCCCATAGAAAATGTACACAGTGTTGTTCGAAATCAAAGCAAAGCGCAACAGTTTGGGTATATTAAGGAGCTAGTATAGAGAGTTTTGAGCTCTTATTTTGGTCTGTTTTAATATAGTTTTGGCCCAGAGGGCGGGAAAAGGGGTTTTCTTTTGGGGGCATAAATGCAGCGAAGAGGGGGTTTGTAATGCTTGAGGGGGGATATTGTGAAGAAGGGAAAGAGAAAATATGTGTCTAGACGAGAAGGTTTTCGGAATTTGGAACGGAATAAAGCAATATTTGAGGTTTGTACTGTACACAATTCTCTATGGCAAAAATATATACCCAAACGCTTGCGTTTTGGTGCGTTTTCGGAGAGCGCTGTGTACATTTTCTATGGAGAAAATTTGTACCCAAGACGTCTTGGGTACGTATTTTTCGCATAGACAATGTACATAGCACTTTGTGATTTCGCGGCAAATCGCGAAGGTCTGGGTATATTAAGGAGCTAGTATAGAGAGTTTTGAGCTCTTATTTTGGTCTGTTATAATAACAGTTTTGGCCCGGAGGGCGGGAAAAGGGGTTTTCTTCTGGGGGAATAAATGCAGCGAAGAGGGGGTTTGTAATGCTTGAGGGGGGATATTGTGAAGGAGAGAAAGAGATAGTATAGGTCTAGACGAGAAGGTTTTCAGAATTTTTTGAAACGGAATAAAGCAATATTTGAGGTTTGTACTGTGCACAATTCTCTATGGCAAAAATATATACCCAAACGCTTGCGTTTTGGTGCGTTTTCGGAGAGCGCTGTGTACATTTTCTATGGGGAAAATTTGTACCCAAGACGTCTAGGGTATATATTTTTGCCATAGACAATGTACATAGCACTTTGTGATTTCGCGGCAAATCGCGAAGGTCTGGGTATATTAAGGAGCTAGTATAGAGAGTTTTGAGCTCTTATTTTGGTCTGTTATAATAACAGTTTTGGCCCGGAGGGCGGGAAAAGGGGTTTTCTTTTGGGGGAATAAATGCAGCGAAGAGGGGGTTTGTAATGCTTGAGGGGGGATATTGTGAAGGAGAGAAAGAGATAGTATAGGTCTAAACGAGAAGGTTTTCAGAATTTTTTGAAACGGAATAAAGCAATATTTGAGGTTTGTACTGTGCACAATTCTCTATGGCAAAAATATATACCCAAACGCTTGCGTTTTGGTGCGTTTTCGGAGAGCGCTGTGTACATTTTCTATGGGGAAAATTTGTACCCAAGACGTCTAGGGTATATATTTTTGCCATAGACAATGTACATAGCACTTTGTGATTTCGCGGCAAATCGCGAAGCTCTGGGTATATTAAGGAGCTAGTATAGAGAGTTTTGAGCTCTTATTTTGGTCTGTTATAATAACAGTTTTGGCCCGGAGGGCGGGAAAAGGGGTTTTCTTTTGGGGGAATAAATGCAGCGAAGAGGGGGTTTGTAATGCTTGAGGGGGGATATTGTGAAGGAGAGAAAGAGATAGTATAGGTCTAGACGAGAAGGTTTTCAGAATTTTTTGAAACGGAATAAAGCAATATTTGAGGTTTGTACTGTGCACAATTCTCTATGGCAAAAATATATACCCAAACGCTTGCGTTTTGGTGCGTTTTCGGAGAGCGCTGTGTACATTTTCTATGGGGAAAATTTGTACCCAAGACGTCTTGGGTATATATTTTTGCCATAGACAATGTACATAGCACTTTGTGATTTCGCGGCAAATCGCGAAGGTCTGGGTATATTAAGGAGCTAGTATAGTGAGTTTTGAGCTCTTATATTGGTCTGTTTTAATAATAGTTTTGGCCCGGAGGGCGGGAAAAGGGGTTTTCTTTTGGGGGCATAAATGCAGCGAAGAGGGGGTTTGTAATGCTTGAGGGGGGATATTGTGAAGAAGAGAAAGAGAAAATATGTGTCTAGACGAGAAGGTTTTCGGAATTTGGAACGGAATAAAGCTATATTTGAGGTTTGTACTGTACACAATTCTCTATGGCAAAAATATATACCCAAACTCTTGCGTTTTGGTGCGTTTTCGGAGAGCGCTGTGTACATTTTCTATGGGGAAAATTTGTACCCAAGACGTCTTGGGTACGTATTTTTCGCAAAGACAATGTACATAGCACTTTGTGATTTCGCGGCGAATCGCGAAGGTCTGGGTATATTAAGGAGCTAGTATAGAGAGTTTTGAGCTCTTATTTTGGTCTGTTTTAATAATAGTTTTGGCCCGGAGGGCGGGAAAAGGGGTTTTCTTTTGGGGGCATAAATGCAGCGAAGAGGGGGTTTGTAATGCTTGAGGGGGGATATTGTGAAGAAGAGAAAGAGATAGTATGTGTCTAGACGAGAAGGTTTTCAGAATTTGGAACGGAATAAAGCAATATTTGAGGTTTGTACTGTACACAATTCTCTATGGCAAAAATATATACCCAAACGCTTGCGTTTTGGTGCGTTTTCGGAGAGCGCTGTGTACATTTTCTATGGGGAAAATTCATACCCAAGACGTCTTGGGTACGTATTTTTACCATAGACAATGTACATAGCACTTTGTGATTTTACGGCAAATTGCAAGGGTTTGGGTATATTAAGGAGCTAGTATAGAGAGTTTTGAGCTCTTATTTGGTTCGTTTTAATATAGTTTTGGCCCGGAGGGCGGGAAAAGGGGTTTTCTTTTGGGGGCATAATGCAGCGAAGAGGGGGTTTGTAATGATTGAGGGGGGATATTGTGAAGAAGAGAAAAAGATAGTATGGGTCCCGACGGTTTTCAGAATTTGTAACGGAATAAAGCAGTATTTAAGGGAGTATATTGTGAAGAAGAGAAATAGATACATGTAGTATGGGTCCAGACGGTTTTCAGAATTTGAAATGGAATAAAGCAGTATTTAAGGGAGTATATTGTGAAGAATTAGAGATAGAGATAGTATGTCTAGACGAGGTTTTCATAATTTGAAACGGAATAAAGCAGTATTTGAGGGGGTATACTGTGAAGTGAGAAAGAGATAGTATGTCATGTATGATGTTCAACCATACACACACAGATCGTACTCAATATTGTGCAGGTGCGGTCATTCGTTGAGCATCATCACAATAGGTGTGCGCTTCATTTTCTTATATTTTTTTTCAGTAAGCTAGGCGGTACTTAATGGCGGCTGGGTATATTAACTAAGATGGCCCTATTACTTTTGTCATGTTTGTGCCATGTTCCCCTACTTTTACAATTATGAACACATGAATTTAGCACCTACCTCTTCATCACAACCAGAGTCCACATCTGCTTCTTCTTCCTCAGAATCTAAAATAAGATCTTCATGTTCAATGTCATTTCCGAACACTAAATTTTCAAGTAAAATTTCTGAAGTTTCTTTTCGTTTAGATCTAGATTTCATATTACTGCCTAAAACGTGGGGTGTCCCTTCAGTTTCTCGATCGCCCGTGTTGGTCTTGTTCCTCTTAGACTGCTTTTTACTCTGTGCATGATTTTTCCTTCCTTCACCTTGCATCCTGAAACAACTTGAAGCACAAACGTTTGAGAACGGCTTGGCCAATACAGAGAGAAGCACAACAGCGCATGGATGAACATATGGGACTGCAGTCTATAGTAAACTCTCGATCTCCGCGTACAACAACACATGGGTGCACATAGTTCAGATTCTGAACGATTTTATTATAAGAGCAATCTCCCGAAGAGCGCGATATCCAGCACCGCTGCCAGGCCGAGAGATGGCGTGATCCCGAATTGTACGGGCGCGCGGCGCGAGGAATTCCTCGCCTGTACAATTTCCAAAATGGTAGGACAGCTCTGGGGAACTTTTATTCATGCTACGCTATTATTCTCTCAATTGTCTCACATGTATTTATTTATATCTTCCTTTATGTACATAATATCTCAGTAGCGGGTTCATCTCCGCTTGGTCGTCTTATCCCCCCCCCCATCCGAAAAATGGATCGACGCCTCTGCCTAAGAAAACAGACTTTACATAAAACAAGATTAAAACGAAACAAAACATCAACATATAGAATTAAACCAGACAAATCCATTACAAAAACAAACATATAAAGGGCATTATATAAATTTATCCAAGTTATACATAATCATTGACAAGATATTTTTAAGCTTTCTTTTGAACAACATCATGGTGTCGATCCTGGTGTGGGGGTGGGGGTATATCCCCTAATATTTTGGGTAGATGGGATGGCCTGTATTATATTACCCCCCCCCCCCCAATAATTCACCATTAAAAAATGACCCCCTATTAATACACTAAAAATACAAAGTAAAATAAGGAAAGAACAAAGGAAAAAGGAGTAGAGAAAATATATATAAGAAAATCAATCACCCCCCCCCCCCCCAACTACGAACACAAATCAACACCCATGCACGTCATGCTTACTCCCATTCAACAACTGCACTGTAGGCCTACGCCTACCCATGGTTGAGAAGAGCAAATGTATTTTTCTATCTCTCTCCCCTCTCTCTCCCTCTCTCTTTCTCTTCTCTTTCATCTTCACAAATAGCTATGAATAAGATCAGAATGAAATTTCCACTGAAAGAGTAGGCCTACACACAAAATATTTTTTTCTCAAGCAAACATGATATCAATGAAACTATATTTTAGGTATTGTGATAAAAGACACAAACTCCATTCAAGTGCAAATTATTATGTACTATTATTATTAAGCAATTATGGTTTGCCACCTCCCCCCTCCCCTCTCCGTTCCATTGTAAGATTCCAAGACTAAATCAGCAGCAAAGGCAAAATGGTTGAAAGCACATAATCGTATTGTTTTGCAGTGACAGAAACCAATATTTCATTATACAAAATAGAGATTCGGCTATTGAAAGCCCCCACTCAGCAAACTGCGAAAATGTAGATCAAAGTATACAGGACTAGTAATCAGTGAAGACTCAACCTGAACAGATGTGGTGTTGAAGTTGATTAGTAAAACAAAGCACAATTTTGGAGCAGAATAGATCAGAGCAGACAGAGAAGAAGATGCCTGTTTGGGTGATTAAAGTGACTGCCAAAAATCTCAAGAGATACATTTGCTTACATTCGTTTTTATTAAGGCTGCATGAAATTCAAGGCAAGCAAGATCCTGACATTAAATCTTGAAGAACTAATGAGGATGTAATTGCTCAGAAAACAAAAACACAAACAAAGACTTCAAAAATACCTGGTCCTTGACTTAAATCATTAACATTATCTGATTTGAATTAGGATTTGAGTTACTGTTCTGAGTAATGCACCCATTACTTCGGCAAGTCAATTTTAATAATTAATATAACAGGTGACTGAATCTTTCACCAGTTCACTGTCAACAAGGGAGAATCGTGACATAATATTGGCATGAAATATGATTTCACAGATACTGAGTTTCGCCTAAATGTAGTGTTGAAAATTCTGTTTATTCAGAATGCTGAAATGAAAAAAAAAAAGATTTTATCTTATAGTTAAATGCCTCCTGTGCAGTCTGATGTGAGATCATCTGCTTAAATTCATGCTCTAGGGAGGGGTACTGCTGCAAGAGCCATGGGATGGGGTGCTCCCAAGATCCTCTCCCTCCCTCTCTATCTCTCTCTCTCTCTCTCTCTCTCTCTTTCTGTCTCTCTCTCGTTCTTTCTTGTCCTCTTCATTTCTCATGAAATGTGTGTTGCTCACACCATCGTCTGCACACATAATTATAACACTCGATCCGACACATTCAGGCTTTTAATGCTTTATTAACTTGATTACAGCGGAAACCCTGAACTGAAGTTCTTATATTTATATACATTATTGAATTAATAAGATGATAAAAAGATACTTGTCATAATATAGCAAATGTGATTATATATACATTACAGAAAATTACATAAACTATCTAATAGACTACAGCCAATTGCATGATGGTTGTGATTTGTTGAATTATTGGTATGATATTGCAAAACACTTTGCTATATCAATTGCAAACTGTCAACACTAATTATTTGAAAGAAAAAGTTGGGAACTGATGTTAATTGTAGGAGACTGTGTCATAAGTGCGAATCAACTCATTTAATGTATTTGTTTGCATATCTGTACATCAGTGTTGCATTCATTCGAAATCTCAAGGTCCGAGACCCTTCCGAGTCCGAGACGACCTCTTCCGAGACCGAGACCTTATCAAGTTTAAAGCGGAAAATGAAATCAAACAAACAATTTTTCTGAGAGCATTATCAAGAGTTGCGAGCATTGGCGTAAATCCAGGGGGGATGGGTATATATCCCTCTCACTTTTTCGAGGGGGGGGGGGGGGGATGGCGTGTACAAATACCCCCCCCCCCACACACACACACACACACACACTTTTTAAGGAAAAAGTGATATTTTAATTAATCAGGTAGTAAAATTTTTGATAATCTGTCATAAACCATCATATATAAGAATTTCTATTTGAAAATGCGTATAAAAATCAGAAAAATTTGTTATTTTTAGCTCGCTCGCTTCGCTCACTCATCATGTTTTAGAATTTCTATTTGAAAATGCGAGTAAAAACCAGAAAAGTGGTTATTTTTGGCTCGCTCGCAAAATAAAAATTGATATGTGTGTAAGGGGGTCTATGCGGGTAGGTGAAGGTGTGTGTTTCAACTTAAGTGTGAGTTCGACAGTAAAAACAAATCGGCAAAAAAACAGGGTGACTTGGGTACAGTGGACAAACTACTAAGACATTTAGACTGAGCCCACCAAATTTGTGTATATTATTTATATTACATATATGCATTCGGTTTTAAAAGAAAAGGAAATATGTATGATTTCACTCAAAAGGTAAATGAAGAGGAAATTTAATACAAGTTTGCAATTTTCCCATTTTTTTCCTGTCAGGCTCAAGTAGATTAAATTTGAGTGATTTATTTAATGAATTTCCTTTTTATGCCTCCACCCACCGTAGGTGGTTGCCAGAGGCATTATGTTTTCGGGTCGTCCGTCCGTCCGTCCGTCCCGTTTTCGTTCTCGCGATAACTTAAGAACCATTTGACAGATCAACTTCAAACTTGGCTCGTGTATGCATATGGGAGGGACAATGATCTGATTAGATTTTGGAGTCTTAAGGTCAAAGGTCAAGGTCATAGAGGTAACAATACACATAAAAATGGCTCGTTCTCGCGATAACTTAAGAAAAAAATTCTTGAAATCACTTCTACTTGATTACTTAGCAAGCAAAACTATCTCTGTAAAGTTAGCAGGTCTTTAGTCGGGCTGCACGAGGAGGACTTATATCATTATAGTGTTGAAGGCACTTATCTCTCATACAAGAGGACCTGGGGTCGACCTTCACTCGGTGCTCACGTCTTTGGACAAGGTATTTTGTCATTCCCACATGTAATGTCCCTCTCCAGTCGACCTAGGTATATTAAATAGGTACATGGCACTGCTGGGGTAGGGCCCGTAGAAAGAGCAGCAATGATAGACATACTGATATGGCTACCCTGGGTAAAGAGAAACTAATTTTCCGTCGATTCTCGTTGGGCTGGAAGTCGGCTTTGCAGTGTAATTGGGGGATTAGTCTCCTTTTGTTGAGCGGTACCTGAAGAAGAACTAGACGACTTGTACGTGCTGGTATATCTATCGACAATAGTATAGAGGTACGGATTGATGGCGGAGTTGATAGGTAGGACCAGGGCGACGAGCCACGCGTAGACATCGGGGGATATGTAGACGTCGAGGGCTTGGACGATGATGCCGAGGATAACAATGGGCATCCAACATAAGCAATTTGTGGCGACGATGAGGGAAAGTTTCAACGCCATCTTGATTTCATTGGCAGAGTAGCCCCTGCGTCCTACGGCAGCGCTGCTGAAGCGAACCTTGACGAAGATGGTGATGTAAGCGATGAGGGTTATGGTGAAGCATATGAAGTTGATGCCGAGGAAGACGGCGACGGAATACTGCCAGGTCGATGCTGATGATGCAGCGATAATCTTCTGCACCTTGATGCCGATACTGTCTAGCGTGTCGGTGTCGACTTCCGTTTGGAGGTTGACTTTTTTTCGGATGAGAGGCAGGCCTACACAGACATCACTGAGGTCGTAGGCGTCAGGGTCTAGAACGGTCAGCAATACAGAGATCACACTGAGTATCAGGGCAATCACCCAGATGATCCCCGTAAAGACCTGAGCCGTGAAGACACTGAGACGTCTCTTGAAGAAAGGGAACACGATACAGGCAAAGCGATCGACACTGATGAGGACAATGAGAAAGACCGAGCTCTCGCTGCTCAAGAACGAGAGGAACCCCGCGAAACGACACGTCGAACTTCGACGCCATTCTTGAGCACGGCCTTCCCAGAAGTACGAGTCCCCGATGTGTGCATCAGCAGAGGCAATGATCAGGAGATAGATACCCATGAGAAGGTCGGCAACGGCTAGGTTGGCGATCAGAATTGACTGTATACGAGCGATCTTGTTCGAGTGCTTAATACGCAGTCTCGTCACCAGGACGAATGTGTTTCCCAGCAGAGCGGCAAAGGCAAGGAACCAAGTGAAGAACTTGATGGCTCCGTTGTGCAGGAAAGTCATGCGACAGGTGAAGAGTGGCTCAGAAGGTTCGCGAAGGACACATTTGACGCCCGGTGGCAGAATGCAACACATTCTTGGGTCATAGGCAAATCTTAAAATTCAAACAAAGATAGGAAATGATGATAATTGCTGAAAGTGAAACAAATCATCCGGTCATAACAGGCAATCCTTGAAATTCAAAATGATTGAGACAGGTTTTTTTTTTTTCATCTTTGATTTCAAGAATGCCCCCTTTCTGTTATCTTCCATCAATTCAAATAAACGAATTTATAGTCTAAACTGTGAATTCTTCGAACGACATCGAAATTAGCTACATTCTCACACATATTATGATCATATTCTTAGTCTGTGCAGACTTTAGGAAAACAATGTTTAGACTAAACATCGCTTTAAGTCGAAATAATACCTTACCCATTTCATTTTTCAACGTTGACTGTGTTTTCAAAAATTAGTAATAATTTCTATGAAGTAAATAATCATATGCAATATAAAAACTCTAAACTACAGTACTTACACTGTTGTTAGACTATCCAAGCCGTCGTAGAATTCTGGATATAAAGGGAGTGGAGTGGGTGGTAGTAACAGAAGATACCTATTGATTGCAAAATATAAACGTTGTTATATAACTGGACCATTATTTGTGATGAAGAGAGATCTTTTCTTAACATTTTAAATAGAACTGCCCGGTTATTCATTTCTACAGAGAGAGGGGCAAAAAACTCCTTTTTTAGAAAAGATTTTTTTTTTTTTTCTTAAAAACCATTTTCCCTTTTTTTCTGATGAAATGTAAAATTCATATTGCGGGCGTTGAAACTTGTGATAGAAAGAAAAGCTCCAGTCAGTCGCAAGGAACTTTCATACGGAAACTTCACATGTTGGCAGATTAAATCTTAATGGAGGGGGCATTCGGCTTATACGATATTAAATTAAACCGACATGAAATTACCTGAAGTACACAACCCCAAATAAGTTGTACCCCCCTTTTTGCATTTTTACCCTAAATTTACCTTCAGACTGTAAATATTGTTTGCCAGAAACTTGTAAGCCCATTTGCACTGAAAATGTGATATTTTTGTTACTTGTCAGATATTTTGTTACTTGTCAGATATTTTGTTTTTAAGATCCTTCACCAATTCCTGACATTTTTAAAGATTCGTTCAGATATGCAGCGCAACCGCTTTAAAAGGGTCTTTGCATATAAGACATGTACATCTATAGCACCTTCATTGCGTCCCTTGCATTCATTTTGTACATGCACTTTGTACACCCCCCCCCCCCCCTAAAAAAAACAACAATCTTTTTTTTTTCTTTTTAAAGCGGCTATACCGCTGCATATGTGAGCAAGCCTGTACAGAGATTTACATACAGATCTGTGACGAAGGTGAGATTAGTGAAGGTTCCTGGAACGACCCTCGAAATTGGATTATTCTCTAGACTCCTAGAAAACAAATCAAGAAAAAATCATTACATGTGTGCAACAGAGAAAGCTAAATCATCGGGCGCACAGATTTGGAAGAAATTCAAAGGAAACATGGAACACAGCAAAAAGAATAAGGAAGCAAGCTATATTATCTTTATAATCTAATTGGACACCAGAAAGTAGGTAAAAGTTAAGATGAAATAGGGCCTACTTCAAAGGAAGACTTCAAAAACTTTACTCCAAAGCAATTAAGGAAATGGAGGAAAGATTAGTTGTCATAAAAAAAATAGAGCTATTATGAAGTGTATATTTCCTTGTTATACAAAACAAAGTCTATCAGTTTCGCTTATTAAATTGTATTTCCGTACTTTTGCTTTTTATTGGCAGTGACCTGATTCCGATTCTTTTAACTATAGAAAACTTATTCAGAGGTACCGGATTTAGATTTTCCTGGCAGCCTGTTTTGGGGTTTTTTGTTTGTAATAACAAAAGTTAAAGCGTTCTAAAAGAATGTAAAATTAATGATTGATTCGCTAAGGAATGCATTGCGGTTTTCCTGGATATGAAATGGAATTCCATTGATTCCATGAATACAGATATTTTGAACGATTAAGAAATAAAGTCCAATTTAACTCAATTATTAGATACAACATATGGTTGAAATAATCGCACAATATCTTTGAATCTTCTGTACTAGCAGGTGGCATAGTGTGGGTCCGGTCGGAGGAAATTTTTCTTTTTTTGGGGGGGGGGGAATTCTTAGTTGAAGTTCATGTTCAAGTTCAGGTTTTATTTCCAACATAACACGAGACATAATTTTTTTTAAAACAAAAATATCGTCAATTAATATACATCATGTTTTTCTCTCTTTTTTTATATCAAAACAAAATAGATGTCTGCTTGACACAGTGAATTAAAAAAAGGAAATTAATATAGGAAAGGGGAAATCCACAAGAATACAATGCTTGTAATTACGTGGATTCCTCAAGAAAGGAAAAGGAAAGTAAGCAATTTTTAGTGAGTAGATGAAGTGTGAAAGAATCCAATTGTACATTTACTATTGATTAGCAACAAAATGGAGGGGTGGGGTATGAAAGGAGCCATATCACGTTCTTGCACTTTTTCCTCTTTATTTTGTCTCCCTTTTTTCCCCCTTACTTTTTTCTTCTTTTTCTCCTTTTTGTCATGTTATTTTGGGGCACCTGCTTCCCATCATTCATGTCCCTTTTGCCACGCCGTTGCTTGTACTGAATAAGGTATTGGGGTGGGGGAGGGGGATATCTTACACGAGAAGGAGATTCTCTCTGATGCCATCAAACAAACTGGAGTTGATAGATGTGATGTTGTTGTCCGGTAAAACTCTTGAAAAGAAATGAAAAGAGCCAAACTTTACTTTAAAACACTTCATGTGTAGACCTATAATGTCTTTACTATCAAATGTCGATAATTAGGCAATTTATCATCGATAACTAGACAATTTATTATCGATAACTAGACAATTTATCATAATGAGGATAGTTAGATACTTTCTACGGAGAAAGTAAGTTTCAAATAATTGTTGTCAAGGTCTTCAGCCAAATATGTTCGTCGAAAATGCCAATGCACTGATTGTTTTGATTTTAGTTCAGTCTTCTTCTTCTTTTTTTTTTTTTTTTATAGTTTCCCAAATAAAGTTGATTTTAAATAAAATAGTATATGATACGTATCAAGGGGAAAACAGAAATGCATTTGCTGTATATACTTACAAGCGTTCCAGTGAACCACCAAGATCCTTAAATGCTCCCGGTCGAACATTTCCAAGAGCATTGTTATCCATTCCACTGAAATGTAGTAAATATACATGTATGAAAGAGTACCCTTAATTTTTTTCGCATGAAACCATTGTCTCAGACACAATAGTGAGGTAAAACAAAACATGTTTTAAAGAAAATAGCTCCTTTGAAAAGAAAGGGTCGAAATCATATAGTATGTCTAAAATTGATTTTTATAATCCTTTGACATTCTGCGCAGCACAGGCGGGTCAAATTGAAAAATTGATACCCATCCCTTAAAAATTAAGTGATATAATGACAACGCTCTCTGTAAGCATATCATTCTCCGCTCTTTTTTTCTTTCTGGCAAACCTGGACCCGTTGTTTATTTACATTTTTAGTTCAAGTAATGGAGGCAGACTGCACTGTTATACGACTGGTCTGATGAAACCTATACAACTCAGTGACCCTGACAGCGAAATGAGATGGTCAAAGACATTTTGCCATCCTGAAACAAGACATGTCATCTGGTAAAGGTGCATATTCATTTATTTTTCCATTTATTTATATATCTATACATTTGTTCAATTCATCTATTCGTCTTTTCGTTAATTTATTTATTCATCCATATATTTGTTATTTCATGTATTCACTTACTAACATGTTTATTCATTTATTATTATTATTTTTTTTTATTATGTATTTATTCACTTAATTTACGCACATTTGCACATCTATTCATTGATCTATTTTCTTTAAAACGTAGAGTATAATGGTCCCTTATGGAGCCTAAATGGCCTGATTTAGAAGGGATATACGATATATAACATGTGTGTCATGTTGTATGACATAGTGCACAGTCATAATCAAGAGTATAGCAATAAAGCTGACAGAGACGCAACCAGAAATGCATAAAACTCACATAAAGAACAGACTGTCCAGATGCAGAAAACAACCTTCATCAAGCCGGGCAATGTTATTCAAATCTAAGTACCTTTTGAAACGAAAACAAACAAGCAAACAAACAAACATAAAAGTAGAGAAACAAAAATATGGGTGATAGCCCTAATTCGGATATCAAGAAGTAAATAAACCCTGAAATAAACAAAAAAATGTAGGATCTAATTTTATATCGCTTCATTGGTTAAGCATGAAATCAATATGGGTACACGCTAAAATCTGCAGTGATCGCGAAAAAAAAAAAGAAATATATAGCCAAATTATGTTTTTAATAGATAAAGGAATATATTTACATTCAGCTGTATATATCATATATTACTTTACATTAAAAATAGTCAATATGGTGAAAATATAACATGATTAGTTGAGTAATTAGATAACAGGGATTTCTTTGCAAAAGTTTATCATTCAATCTGACTTATTCGGGATATCTTAATTCAACTATCTGTTACTAGGCTTAAGATACTTACAGTAATCGTAGCAAGTGGAGTCCTTGAAATGTGTTGCGTTCCAAATATGTCAAACTGTTGTTCTCTGCGATACTGCATATATTTTGTTAGGAAATGGTGAAGAGAGAAAATTATACTTACAATTTAACCAATGATAAAAAACTTCTACTCCGTACTCACTTTTTTATCTCAATAACGACAGAGACAAAGGTTTGCATTTCAGTTAATTTCACTGGAATGAATTGAAAATATTTGTTTGTTTTTTTCTTTTGAATGCAACCTATATCATGCTTATAAGTCAATTTGTCCAACCCTGAAGCAAATAAATAAATACATGAATAAATAAACGAATGAATAGATAAAATGATAAAATGCTTTAAATGTTAGAGCAAACCCGTTTGCTGTGGAAAATTTATAACGTTTTCTCTTCCATTTCGGAAGACGGTAAGCTCTAACATTTTGGATTGTCGTAAGTTCGAAATACAAATATAACTATATACACGTCTATCAGTGCAGGGAAAATTGAATAAAATATTTTTTCAACCAAACAAGTAGATTAGTATTATTTATTTGTCTATATCTTTTGCGCCAACACTCACATTTTAACAAGACGGTACATTCCGTTGAAGGCTCCTGGAGGAAACCGCTTCAATTGGGCTGAGGCGACGTCACTTAAATTATCGAAAGAACAGAAGCAAAATGAAAGATAGAAATAACGAAATAAACCAAACGAAAACAAAAAAAGCTGGGCCATTAACACATAGTACAAAGATCTAATAAGATAAGAATCAAAACAAAATAAACAAATATCTCTTAGATATCTCATGAAGGATTTCATAAGGCAAGAATTAAAAATAAACAACGAGATTCATTGGACATTACAAAAACCTCAAGATGTAAAAAAAAAAAAAGTAAAAAAATGAAGGTTATTTCACATGATAAAGGCCAGTTAACGGCTACCCGTAGATTCCTTTCATTTCGTTTCTTTATATCACATCAAGCAGCTGATATAAAAAAATGCTGCTGTGATCAAGAAGACATACTCATTCACTTTTTTTAGCCTGATACTTACAGTGTCTGTACATTTCCAAGCCCATCAAAAACACCTGGTTGTAATTCTTTGATTGGCGCTCCGTTTAGATTTCTGAAATACCAATTACACAAAAGAAAATAAGATAATATTGAGCAATGTTCATCCAATTTCAATTTTAATTCATATATATCCCCGGCTTGGCAGTACGAAAAATGGGTATTTCCCCCCATCCCCCCCAAAAAAAAATCAGTTACCATAATCAAACAATTAGAACAAGAATCGGCTAGATTCTCTATTACTTGTGAAATAGGCCAGAGATTTTACCAAGTATCTTAAAGAGATGACCATAATATTGGAATTTAAAATCTTTGGGCTTAAAAAAGAATATTTTATAACAGAAGTCACGATAGAGATCTTTATTACCAATAAGCTACTGCCATGCACCCATGCATTCTGTCATTTTTAAAAATTATTGATTTAGATTCTATCCATCAAAATACTAGAATTTTTATTGTCATTTCTTTAATTTCACATTTCTCCATAATGATAAATTGACTCACAACATGATGGCTTTAGTAGTTGTATTTCTTGTGTATTCTTCACTCCAGCCGCTAGTACAATTTACCCAGAATGGTAACCAGTTCGGATCACTGCACTGGGGTCGGTCAGGGCCATATCTGCCGTAGAAAGCCGATTCGCCACAAGAACAGTCCATGGGACACATAGTAGTTTCTGACGTTGAGAAAGTACGAATAAAATATGTTATAGGTAATGGTGTTAACCGCCACAGTGTGGTGAAGGTACAGAAGACATTTGACCCCCTGGGAAAAGAGGGGAGGGCAAAATAATTATGTTTTTGCTTGTTGGAAAATATTCAGCTAATGTATATTTGTCCCCCGAAGACCATTCAAATTGGTCTAACGATGCCATCAATTTATTACCTATATACTTTATCCCGGGTACATAGTTAGGCATTTTCTTCCTATCAGGTACCCGTTTACCGTAACATGGGTGGAGAGTAGCTAATGTGGATCAATGCTACTGCTTACCTTATATAGCAGGGATTCGAATTCTGAACATTGTGCTTCTTAGTGCAATGCCTAACCCACTCAATATGACACATTATGATTGCAAGATGAAACGCCATCAACAACACCGATTACCACAGTTTTCTTCATCGTCTTGCAAAGGGCAGTCGTTCCAACCGTCACAAACTCGCCTCGACGACAAACACAACTCCGTCCGTTCTTTGCATGCATAGTAATCAGGCCCGCATAACCCGCCGAAAACTTGATCTACGGAGACAGAAAATGTAAACTATACTTTTGTAACAGTGTATTATTCTTATAGCGAGACATTATACTTCAGCACTCATTCTAAATTCAGAAACGTATAAGTTTAAAGAGCCATATGATAAATGTGCATATACCAAGAAATGAATTCAAATTGAATATCAGTCAAGTTTGTCCACTGTGGAATAATTCTTCGACGATAATAATGATTTTGAAATTTGATAATAATACTATCAAAATAATAATAGTAATAATGATAATGATAGCGATAATAGGTAATGATAAAGGTAACTATTTAGTTCATTCTCCAGTGTTAATGTTAAATTACACTTGAAAAAATAATAATACATAATATTTCGTAGATAAGTTTTAATCAAATCATGTTCTTTTTTAAATCAAGAGTAATAAGCAATTTTACGGCAAACCTACAACAAAAAGAGGATTAATTTTGTCGATAGGTATTCATATGCATTTAGATTTCAATTAGAATATGTTATTGGGACAAAAAGTTGCATAATTAACAGATTAAGACAATATACCTAAGTGCAAACCAACACATTATGCTTTCCGCATTTCTGTTTTGTGCTTCTTCCTGACTGGACAAATGGACAGATATCACGTGACCTACCATAGCAATTGGTGTCATCAGAGAAGTCTGCGCATTCAAAGGCGCCATCGCACTGTGCGTCGTCTTCTATAAGTTGAAGCTGAGACTTGCACATATACGTAGGGGTTTCGATCTTTGTTGAAAGCTGTACCACTGAGTCATCTATGTGATGTAGAATATACGCATAAATCCACAAGAGAAAGTGGAATATCATGCCCAGGGCCCTATGACTATACAATTTAACTAAAATCATAATCTTTGAATTCATTGTTATTCTTAAAACGGTTTGTGATCATTTACGATTTCGCACATTCAGAGTTGATAGGAGCATCAAAAACTTACGGTAACAACATTATAGAAGCTTTCACTTTGAAGTAAAAGTCTTTGAGTGACATAGAGAGAACAGTGTAGTGTGTATCTTGTATACTGGAAATTAAATATCTGCATTATTTGTTTTCAGGCATTATAGCAAACAGATATTTTCCAAAATGCTGGTAGGAGATAAGTTGCTCAGTGCTAGATTCCATTGAGTATACCCTCATATCTTGAATATTCCTCTGACACTGTCTGAAGTAACCCAGATGGCACTTGTAATTATGTACGGTGTAAAGACGTATTGGTTACATATTGTAGCCTTTGTAGGTCAACTAGCGCATATACCTTGTACGATTTGAACTTGTCAAAATGTTAGAAATGGAGAGAGAGAGGGAGAGAGATAGAGAAGGGAAAGGGGGAGACACACACACACACACACACACACACACACACAGAGAGAGAGACAGAGCGAGAGACAGAGACAGAGAGAGAGAGAGAGAGAGACGGTATACACGAATTATGTATGCAGGTTGGATGAAGAAAGGTACAAAATCGGCATGATATGCCGCTTAATCAGTGTGTACTTAAATTAAATTATTCTGTCACATCTGTGAATATTATTGATACTTTCAATGCATTATCCAAATTCACTATACCGATATCAGTGATATATTAATTCACAAGTCACATTATGAAAATGCATAACTGAAAAAGTGCACCTTCAGCAACTTCTCTGTAGGCACCAAAAATGCTTACCGTGTATAATGGAATATTTAACGGTATTTGAATGAAAGTATGATTTACCAGTGTTATTGGTTATGAAAAATTCGAGTTCAAATCCCTTAAACTCTCGCCGAGTATCACTACAGAAAGACACATTGGTCACGCCCGCTCCTGGAAAGGCAAACCCTGCGACTCCTGTCCGTAGACGCGATGTAAACGGTGCCTGAAGAGCAGGGGAGGTGTGGGTGACGGTTAGGGTATCCCACGGTTCCTCCAGATCTAGTGATTTGACGATTATTAGTGCCTGGTTGTCAAATAAAAGTAGAAATATATTCAGGGTCGGATCCGGGTGGGGGGGGGGGGGGGGGGGGCGAATCGGCCGCGGCCCCCTTTTAAAAGCAAAATTTAGGGTAAAACACATGTGAAAATGCATAGGACCCTTTTTTCGGGTAAAACAGACACCTGAAAAGCCGACCGCCCGTCCCCCTTTTGAAAAATTCTGGATCCGGCCCTGATATTAATGGTAGATCGTATACAATCCTAGTGGTAGAAATAGGATTGTTATTATCATGATTACAATAATAACAATGATAATGATGATGATGATGATAATAATAATAAAATATTATTGATAGCATTAATAGTTGTATTCGTAGAAGTAGCAGTAGAAGGAAGCTATTTCTTGTAAAGCGCCGTAACAGTTACTGATCATATCCCCGATACAACAAAGATAGGATGCATGAACAAAAACATTAATTAGTCATTTAAGATTAGGCACTATGTTAACAACAAAATAAATCATAGGCATGACAATTGCAAAACATAGATAGGCATGAACTAGGTTTTTTACTTTCTAAACACAACAAAAAAAGTAACTCCCCTCAATTCAAAATAGCATAACTTTTTAACGAAAAAGTTTGGCAGGAGTGTTTCTTCATTATTGACTTACTTCTGTGTGAAAATGAGATTGATCCGTCAACTCATGCATGAGCGAGCAAACATTAAAGGTAAAAATGTCACTTTTCAAAAGTCACAAGAGTCATTTTGGGGCTCTGTGAAACAACCCTGTGGCGAATTTGAATTCTTCCATATTTTGATCCAGTCATGCCTATCCCTGACACTTTTCATGTTTATCACAGTTGAGTGAACACAGCTTTTTGAGAAAAATGATGTTCAGCCCTCCTAAATCTGCAAAATCCATTCAGTTTGTGGGAAAAAAAACTGGCATCGACCAACATGAGTCAGCACATTACGTGAAAATACCAGGTATTCGTTTTTTCCGGCATTAAACAGTAAATTTTCAGCATTTCTTGCTTAATTCATCGTTCGCAATTTTGTCACTCAACCATGGCACAACCTCGAAAAACATCAACAACACTTTAAAAAACGCCAGAAAAAATCTTGTTTCACAAACCCCCCAAAATGACTCTTGTGACTTTTGAAAAGTGACATTTTTACCATTAATGTCTGCTCACTCATGCATGACTTGACAGATCAATCTCATTTTCAAACAGAAGTTAGTCAATAAGTGTAGGAACACCCCTGCCAAATCATTTTCCTAAAAACGTCTTCATTAAAAAGCTTTGCTATTTTGAATTAGAGGGGAGTTTCTTTTGGTTGTGTTTATTTGAAAGTGTTTTCAGTGTATACATAGTCAGAGATATTGTGGTAGAGAATTCCAAATAACCGATCCAGCAAATGAGGATGAGCATTCGGCTATAATACCTCGGTGTTTGTGCGTGTGATTGCTTTTTAAAAATTTTTAATCATTTTTGTGAACGATGGTGATACTTGGAAACGGCAGAGGTGGCCAGTATACCACATATCTGAATATACAATGTATATCAATTTTACCTTACTTTACCAGCCGAGCTGTCGAGATAAAGAAGCCAAACAATCAGGGATATTTTTTTTTCATACAGGGCCCCATTCACTTCAGCTAGGTTGAGATTGGCAAATGTAGATCAATGCCTTTGAAAAGAACATTACGTTAGTGCCATGGAGCTCGAACCATTAGTGTAGTAAATTGGCGGGAACCAGTAAAGATTAATTTCATATTCACAATGCATCGTACACGTAGATTTTATCCATAACATAACTGTTTGATTTTTTCTATACACTTAACCAGTGTGTGATATCAGTGTTTCACATTAGAGATTGAATACTGGTATAGGAAAGCAAAGACATTTCGCCGACAGAATGATGTAATATGATGCAAATATACCCTCATTTATACCGGTATAACGTACAAAACAATGCGTCATAAGGCTGTCAAGAATTTGAAATGAGTCGAATGAGAAAAACATGTTGGCATATGTAGGTAGTACCATAATGTGTCCTTGGATTTTCTTATAATTTTTTCTTAGATCCTATTCTGTCATTTGAGAAATCTTACATTGAGCAATATGGGCGGAAATCATGTAATATGATGCAAATATACCCTCATTTATACCGGTATAACGTACGAATTTTAATTGAATTTATTTACTCACAGCAAAACTTACACTAATCTACAAAAGACTGCTTCCCAGCAATCCGTGTACAAAAAAAAGAAAAACAGACCATATAGGTATCAAAATGAATTATCAAAGTACAAAGAAAAAAAAACCCCAAAACGATAATAGGCAGAATGAACTACGCGGAAGATGACATGCCAATACTAACACAAAAACATTAAGACACAGATATCAAGTTGTCTTCGTAGATACATAGCTATAGGGAAAATATAGATATAGACAAACTATAAATTAAACGAATTCTCTTTGAATGGTAAACACATTTCAACAAAAGAAAACTACTCTTGATATTTCCTAGAATCTTTTAAAGCGTACACCAAAGTGCACATGACTAACATAACATGACTAATGATTAATAATTGATTTACCTCACTGCTTGATAGGTGTGAGAACATTATGCATCAGTCTGCGCCCTTTAACAATGATATCTGTAGCCTTATGTGCACCTATACTTTGTTAACTATTATTTTACTGATTTGCAATCCTGGATCCTTACCTGTTCTCCAGATTGTGTAGCAATTGTCCATTTTTGGCAGGTATCCGATGGATAAGGATCAGGATAATTGGGTGATTTGATTATGGTCCCATTCTGGCCGACACACTTGTGAATTCCTGGAGGGGGCAGGGAGTGAAAATAAAGTTGGTAAAAAAAATGTCGAAGACCAGGAAAAAAATCCATGACAATTATCGACCACATTCGATGGAAGTATATATAACTGGGTTGTTTGAAGCAGTAGTTTGTTGTTTGCATGGTATTTGACTTTGATGCCTATTCATTTTCATACCAATCATAATTTTTAAAAAATATATTATGATCACGACAAATCTCTTATAGAATCTGATGCGGTCGAGCAGAAAGGGGAAGATGAGCACAGGTGATCTTATAATATCAAGATTAAGAACGTACATAGACCAAGTGTCAACCCCACTGAATTGTGAAAAAAAAAATACTAGAGAGAGAGAGAGAGAGAGAGAGAGAGAGAGAGTGAGAGAGAGAGAGAGGGGGGGAGAGAGGGAGAGAGAGAGAGGGAGAGAGGGGGAGAGAGAGAGAGAGAGAAAGGGATATGCTCAAGGCCACGATAAAAGAAGTTATGAACCCAAACCTCAATCTATAATAGTCCACACTTCCCCTCACTCAGCAAATTATTATTATCTCTCATGTATTCTCAAAGTCTCCTATATATGGCGACAGTGCCCCCTCAGGGACTAGAGCCATTTAACACCACCAATATTTCAAATGAGGAAAGATATTAAGAAGGTGTATCTATTACCCCTCCAGGTTATAACATATCGAATCAGACATTTATTTTCTGCCATAATCATTGCCGGCTTTAACCCGAATATTTAATCTGTAAGAAATGATCGGAGGAAGTATCAATATATATTATATTTACCTGAAAGGAAGAAGAAGAAAACGCAGAATAGAAATGATGACACTACACTGTGCATCTTTTCTTAGAGTGGTATTCACCTCAAAACGGTCAAAAACAAAATGGGTATACTATCACAAGATGTTCGTAAGCCGGAATTGTTCGATACACAAATAACTTTCAGTTTCTCGGAAGGTTGTATGTGTGTAAAAACCCGTTGAGATATGTGTATGAAATAGTGCAGGGTGGTTGAAAGGAAAGAGACACTTGATAATCCTTAATAATGTTTATGCTGGTAATGCTAGAAGATTGATCGTGACGGTCCAGGTAGCAAAATATCCGGGGCCCATGTGTGTTTACCCCCACCGTGGACTAACCGGGGCCTATTTGCAGGATTTCATTTTAGGGGCGTTTCATTTTTGTCCTGTTTATGTGTGTTTTTTGTTGTTCTTTTTTTTGGTATCTATTTATTCATTTATTTATTTATTTTTTTTTTTTTGGGGGGGGGGGAGGGGAACCAGTCCCACGGTCCCTTGCTACGCAGTTGCCCATTTGCTCCATATCAGAACCAAATGGCATCTAGATGGACTTGCTACTTGGGACCCATATACCGTTTGGGCCCGATATGGGTTAAAGTTTCATGTGGACGGTTCGGTTGGAGAGAATTAATTATGTGACCTCTGGGTTAATTACCGTACGGTGTCACGTTTTTTTTTCCCCACCAGTGGTTCACATAGAGTCCGTGTGGAATCCGTGTGTGTTGGGTCTGATATAGCTGTAAAATATTTACTCAACATGGGGTGACATTAACTTTGCTGTGTGGCAGCAGGAATTTATGCATTTTCTTTCTTTCTTTCTTTCTTTCTTTTTATTTCTTTCTTTCATTCATTCTTTCTTTCTTTCTTTCTTTCTAATCTTTTGTAAGGGTAGTCTATCCACCAATAAGAAGTGGTCTTTCATGGGACCCTGAATAATCATAAACATATTTACATCAAAAAGCATAATACAGTACCATAACAAATATATTCTGATATAACCTATGATGTCTTTTTTTTGGGGGGGGGGGGGGGGGGGTGTTGTATGACAGTGCCCTTTGCAGAAAACTGTGGTATAAAATATCCACAAAATGATTTAATTTTGTTTTTGTGCCTCTATACAAGGGGAAGCAGAATATCAATGTGTATCATATATAATATCGCATTGCAAACAATGATTTGAAATTTGTGATTTTAGGACTTCTTATAGGTATACATGTATTGCAACTGGGAGAGGCCCTTAAAAAAACCTGTCACAAATTTGCCAATCATGTTGGGTCCATGGCATATTAGATTCTTTAAAAGGTTCTGAATTATACTCAGATTTTCTCAAACTTTCATAAATCTGTTTCTTCCAATTTCTGCTTAAAGTAAAACTGACAGAATATAAGGGTGGAGTTACCGTGTTGAATCGAAACTTAAACTTTAGTCCCCTGAAGATATCTGCAAGAGCTTTCATTCATCAACATTCTTTCAAGATAAAAACAAAAGATGGTACTGAACACTAGACTTTTAGTTGAAGTATTTTATTCATGATTAGAACTCAATATATATATATATATCATTCACTCACATTTCAGTCACTTGAATATATAATGGTTAAATGGTTAAATGGTTAAATGGTTGGTTATTTTTACCTGACTGCTAAGAAAGCAATGTATGCTTGTTAGTAAGCAACCAGGGGACCGACGGCTTTAAGTCCCCTCCGAAGACTTAGTAATGAGGATTAATACCTTACGAAAGGGCATTAGTGCATCTACTTGGTTTCGAATCCGGGTACACCCGGTTACGAGACCACTGCTCTACCACTGAGCCACAGCGCCTCCTAAGGCCTACATCTTTATGCAATCGGCTTAGAGATGCATGCTTAATGTCAGTATTATTATATAAATATTGACTGGTAGGGTGTTTAATATAACATTTTTTTGGACCGCCAAAGGGAGGTATATATTCCAAAAGTGCAGAGTGCGAGGGAAAATATACCTCCCTTCGGCGGTATATATTACACCCCCTTTCAGTCAATATCTGTTATATTAGATAGCCTTGATTAAGTCTAATGTCCTGTTCAAATATGAAGAGGAAGCCACTAGAGGTTTTCTGAGGGGGTTTTAAAGCGCATTATATAACACACAATTAATTGAGTGCACGGCATTTTAAGCGCAGTCCTTTGTTGCGTCATGACATACTGACTGATATACATGTATTGATCGGTTGGTCAATATACCCATCGAAAATGACCGGCCGTGAAAACATAACGATTTGGATTTTTGCAATCAATATCACGTGATGCATTTGGACCAATCACACCCTGCTATCAGTATGAGCTATCTAATATATTGCAATACTAGTATTGATTTTGCATGTTAAAATAGAAAATTATTCTGAATTTCAAGAATATAGTACATGTAGCACATATTTCTCACCTTCTCATATTAATAAGACATGTAATTCTACAATTTGTGATCTACTTGACTTTGAAATGAAGGAATGTTCATACATATCTGAATTTCAGCAGGATATCAAGGGTTTAGTGCAACAAAGGGCTGTCTGTATTTTTGGCCATTTTGAGAAAACTTGCAATGAAGTTATGTTGTAAACACTGGTTTAATGCAGATGGCCATACCTACATTTGGGTGATACCCTGCTGTAGCAAAGTTTGCTGTAGAAACTATTATTACCAATGGGTTCCTGGTCTCTTATTTTGATATCAAAACCTCATTTTGACTAAAAAAATGCAGATAGCCCTCTGTTGCACTAAACCCTCAATATCTATATACAGCCGCATTATGGAATACTGAAAGTATCACTCACTTATCAATTAGATAAATTGACAATTGTGACACAATTCAGTACAATTAGTTGTTCGACTGTCATTTGAACTATACCAATCATGTTGACATTTTTACAATATAGTAATGAAAACAGTTACAAAACTTTTCATATTCTAGTGATGATAAAGATGAAAAGATAACAAAGATGGTGACAGAATCCGTGACAAAACAAAATTCAGAGCTAGATTGCCCTATGAGGTACAATTCACTAGGAGTGAAAATACTATGTAGCATATTCTGTTGTGCAACATATTTCATGCATCACAAAGCAAATTGAAATTAAACATTATCAATTCTTTCACTTTCTCAACAGAACATATCAACACAAACAAAAATGACTTTTCAGAACTTTCTTTTCCCTGAAAAGCATTCCACTGAAGGTTATAGTCTTTATTAAGGCCACATTCCTTGTTTTTCTTATCAAAATGGTTTCTCCCTGTATAGGTTTAACCTTACTTTACTTATGAAACAGGGGCTGGGTTTCTTTTATACCTCATACAAAAATTAAAAGCAAAATAGTCACCTATGCAGCATTATGCATAGAGAAAGCATTATAAAATGAAAATAAAAAAGACTGATACCAAATGATGCACTAACTTTATGAAATCATATTTCACATCATTATTGCATTGATATGAAAACTGAAAGATTACATCATTCTCCGAAGAAAAATACAATATACATATTACATCACAAACATCAAATAGAAAACACAGTAATTATGGATAGTGAAATCGTTTCCTTCTTTCAATTTCCATATCAAATCATTTTTTAAGCTAATGGTAATTTCTTAAAGATATTGTCAGTACATATCATTCCAAATTTACAAAATCAATTTACACGTTAAAAATGACTGATACCCAAATGATAAAGCAATACTTTTTAAATCCAAGTCAAAGTAACTTTAAATACTTAGCTCCTACCTATATTCGGCAAGAATACTTGCAAAGAATCATTTACCCTCTTCTGCTGTGTATTTCATGGATAACTCAGGATAACAGCTAGTTGTCATATTCTTCAGGCATATTTTCTAAAAATAATTTTTTCTTTGTTGCAGTGAGACATAACAATCTTAATACAGCCAGAAAATTTAGAAAAATGGCTATATCTAAATTGAAAATGAAAATGAAAAGAAACCGAGTGTTGTCTGAAAATTATGCAAATCATTCATGAGACGGACAGGAGGTGAATAATCTAATGCTTCAAGCGAAATACATTTTGAAAATATATAAATCTTTATTTACATGTATATGCAGAAACAATTTATGGCACAGTGATTACTGTTAGACATCATTTTGATTTAGATTTTTAATCCATCCGTCAACAGCATTTTCAATCAAAAGTACTTCAAATAGCATTGAAAACTTGATTTTTCAACATTTTTTCAACATTTTTTCAAGTAGAATTCTGTTTATATACAAAATATAATAATACCAACACATAAGGTTGTACTTATTGCAAAGTCTCGGGATAAGGCATACAGAATCATTCCACTACAGACATCCTAAAATCATTACTACATAATCTGATTATTTTCAATTCATAATTTACCTCTGATTTAAAATCAGCTTACATTTCTTAAATAGATCTACAAGTACAAATTTATCATTCACCTCTGATTTAAAATCAGCTTACATTTCTTAAATACATCTACATGTAAGTACAAATTTACGACACATTTTCTACCAAGCTTTCACTTGCTGTTAGTTCTTCTGAAAGTAATTTATCATCAAATTACTATCTACATGGAAAATATTCAAATACCAAAGAAGTTTGACTAAAAAAATCTCAAAGAGCTTACAATGAAATATGGACTACATTAAAAGCAAAATCAATAATCAAAGTTCAAAGATATAGAGAATCCTGATTAACTAATCTGGAAGAGTTTTATCGTGAGACGGATCGATCAGTTCGATAATGACTATAAGATCCCTCAAAACTAGTTTGGTTACAATGTAATGAACTATATCTACCTCTGTGATGTTTGCATAGTATGTTTAGACTGAGGAGTCATGCTGGCATAATTGTAAGAATTGATGCAGATTCTGTAGTTAGTTTTACACTAAATTTGGTTTTTTTTTCCCTTCCAAAGATTTGCCAGCGTACACTATTTGATATACATGTATATAGTTTTCGCCTACTCAAGTCTTTGGTATAGTGCTCAGTGTCTGTAACAACTCTCACCTTTACCCTTTTCTGGTTGGTTAGGTTTACCAGGGAAAGCATGGTTGAGGGCAGTATTGCAGATAGGTGTCCAGGGTTCCATTTCTAACATGCATCAGAGCTGTGTAGGTCGTCAGCTGGAAATGCACAAACACACACAAAAAACATCATTTAAACTGATTTAAATATTAAAAATGCAAGGAGAGAGGAGGAACAAAGAGGAAAGGAAAAAGACATGCATCTCAAAAAGGAAATGTTAGTGTGAAGGGAAAAATAAAAGTTATCGTGCAATGTGAAGGGATATGAGAAAATAATACAAAGCAGGTTACCAATACCATCTAGGAATTGACAAAAATTAAAAAGAAATAAAAGAAAGACAAATACAGTGCATCCCCCCAAAAATGACCCTCTGATTGAGTGCTAAATCAATTCTAAAATATAATATTAGTCCCAATTTGATCTTCATATCTTGAAAGCCCATTTAATCCTGTAACTTAAAGAGAAAATTTCATTGGTCTCGCATCATGGTCTCGCATCATTGGTTTTGAACAGAGAGTCTATTATGTAACAGCAGTGCATTTCAGCCCATTCCAAGTTTGCAGTGCTGCAATTTTCTGCACTGTCTTTATGTTTTCAATCAACTGTAGTGTTTTTCCTTCTCTGCTCCTTTTCATTTTAAAGTTTTGTTTAACAGAAAACATTTTGTAGATGTTTGGACTTTCATCATCAATGATGTCTAGCAGTAAAGCACATCTACCAACTCTCATAGTGCAAAATCTTGGTCGGGAAGTAGGACCATCCAGGTTAAAGTTTGCTGTCTCCTTCCCAGGCAGCCAAGTTTTGCACTCTGGGAGTATGTTTCTCCTCCCATTTTGAAATTTTCTCATAAGTTACAGGATTAAATGGGCTTTCAAGATATGAAGATCAAATTGGGACGAATATTATATTTTAGAATTAATTTAGCGCTCAATCACGGGGACACTTTTTTTGGGATGCGCTGTACAAGTGATAGGGAAAGACAAGGAAGTAGAGAGGTTAAGTTGCGGCATAGTAGTGGATAAGTCTCCGGACTATAAACCAGGTGATACAGGGTTCAAATCCCTGATGCAGCTCTAATGTCCTTTGACAAAGGAGATTAGTGCTGCACCAGAGATTTAAACTCTACATTTGTCACACTCAACCCAAGTGAGGCAGGATCTAATTCCTTTAAAATGCTTAACGATATTAGAAAGAGCCCATTAGAGAGAGAGAGAGAGAGAAAGAGAGAGGGGGGGGGGGGGTCAACAGCATGATTTATGCTCATAAAAAACACAACTAATATTTACTCACAAGATTTCTCACAGGCTTTGTAGAAAGCACATTGAAAATTCCTTTGAATCCAACATTCTGCAATATAAAATGAAAATCACAACAATGACTACAGGGTTTAAACCAGCATCATGAGATAAGAATAGAAACAAAAATCATAGGGTGTCCCACTAAAGGGTATACTACACAAATTGAGCTTATACATACATGTATAAGTATAACATATTAAAAAGTCCTTCAGTTACTGTAACATATTCATAAACAGAACTTATCTAATATCACTATTAATACTGCTTTAAAAAGTTTCATGTATTATCTATCTTTCACATAACAAGCGAAAAAATAGAATTATATTACACAAACGGTGAAAGAAAGTAGCAGACTAATGTAAGGTCTAGTGTCAAGGCATTCTTCAATTCCCACATAATAAAGCAAGAATCCACAAGAAAAACATGTAGAATTTTAACAGGAAAGGTAAAATTAAATGAAGATCTTACTGCTTGAGTCATGGTGTTCATACACTTAGTGGCCGGTGCTCTTCTGTCGTCGAAGAAAGGTGGGTTCTTCCAGTTGTCGTAATTCGTTTCTACAAGGTACCATGTGCCATTGGCAGGGTTCAACCTTTCAGTGTAAGAAAGATGTAGAGAAATTAAGATGGGATTCAAGTGATCTTTACCAGTACCAATATGTATACCTTGAGAGAATCACCATGCAGCCACGCTTACTACAAGTGAAAATTTTTAACCACAGATTTTGTTCCAAGCATCATGAGGCATACATTGTATACAGTACAGAAACAATGTGTTATTCAAGCATAAGGGTAAAGGTACATTTAAAATTCTCTTAACTTTTCAAACACATGTAGGCTCAGATGTATGCCTCAGAGAAAGTTTGAATAAATTCATGATTATGCCACAAATTTTTTGGTTCGTAATTCCCAATGGAAAAAAATATAAGAAAAATTGGCACTTCTTTAGAGATTTGTGCCACAAGATAGGTCATATACATTTTATTTAACACAAAGTAAAAAAACAAATCTAATATGATTTCTAATTGATGTTTCATTCACTAAGGAATAAATGTAATACAGGACACATTCCACAGACTTTCTCAAATATTCTATTCTGAAGGGCATCGACTTAAAATCTAACATGAGGATTCTTACGTCTTAACATTATCTGCTTTTGTTCCAATGGATCTGGTAATTATGGCACCTTGTCCAGTTGAGTTTCCACCAAGGATGATGTAACCTGGTGCAAGAAGGTCCACTGATGTGAGGTATTGCAGAGTGGAGTTGAAGCTGTTGAAGGGATAACATAAATGACATCGCTTACATTATGACCAGGCCTTGGACATGATGGAGTTGAAGAATTTGTCAAGATTGGGTGGGTGTTTCACAAAGATCTAAGTTGACGTAAGTTGAGTTAAAGATCATGTGTAACTGCCCAAATCATGCCTAAGTACCAAATAATGCAAAACTTCTTACCCAAAGAGCGACTTCGTGAAAAAAGAATTAGCCAGCCAACATGAATCAGACTTACACTAAGTTGTACTTAGCAAAAGTTTGACTGTCTAATAAGAGCGATCTTTGTGAAACATCCCTCCTCCCTGGTCTCTGTTTGAAACATAGATCAGTCTAAAGAAATGCAATCTACGAGATCAAGGGTGATTGCTCATTCTTCATTGCTGCCCAATATGCTTGAAACTCCTTTACCATGGACATGAATTACAGTTCATAGCCAGAAACGTTCAAAACAATGTAAAAACATTCTTCATGAAAAAAGCATACCATTAATGTCCTGATAATTATTTGATCCTCTTACATTGTAGTTTTCATCATAATTTCTTATATTTCTGATATTCATGCTCACTTTAGAGTACTATCATTATTGCAAATCGGGGGTAGGACTGTGTTCAAAACTTACTCTGTTGCCTTGACAACTGCATCACGGAGCACAAATCCCATCCATTGTCCATTGCGCTGTCCAAGAACCCACTCAATGATGCCAATGAAACCTCCCTCAAGCTGGAATCTCTCGTTCATGGAGAGTGAGAGGACACCCTAGAAGGAGCAGAAGTCATGACAATCATAGTGATGACAATAATGATGATAATGATGACGACCACATTGCTGATAATGATGATGATGATGATTATGACGAAGATGATTATGATGATTATATTGATATTGCTTCTGATGATGATATTGATGATGATATTGATGATGATGATACTGATGATGATAATATTGATGATGACAATAACAGAGCAACAACAACACTCACAATGATATGGCCTTTTTTACCCAGGGTAGCCTTATCAAGATAAAAACAGCCCCTGTAATTACTATTACCCAAGCAATATCAGGTATCCATTTCATTCATTGGGGAAGAGAAGGACAAAATATGTGGGTAAAACACTGCACTAGAGGATGCTGGCATCTAGCAAGAATCAAATCTAGGGCATCAAGTATGAGAGTCAATAACCTTCAATTGGCTTCATTGGAACTAACATTGTTATGTGATAAAAAAACCAATCTCAAATTGTCTATAATTGATCAATACTTAATCAATACTTCTACAGGAAGTAAAACAGGAAGTTAAATGTTTACAAACTTAACTCTTCTTCAAAAAGTATTACTCATACAGCTTCCTACTAAAGCTTTGATCCACTGGTCAACTTATGGTCTTCTTATTCACTACATCACTCCTTCCAGATAACTGACCCACTCCCCCAATACTGAGTAAAAGTTATGATGTACTTTAGGCCTTTGGTCAAGAGCTTAAGGTTTACCAACTCCCAATAGAGGGTTTACCCATTATGAAAGGGGTTGAATTCACTTCAGGACTCCAGTCAGAGATTACGTTTTGAGACTGTTTAGAGAGAGACCAGAAATTACACTTGCACTCCAGACTGCAATTTCAGATATCAACAGAGTACAGTCACCATCAGACTGACTCTAGACTTCTGTTCATTTTTGTTATCTTCATCTGAATAAATGTTACACTTTCAACTTTACTGACTTTGAGTCTCTGTGCTTCTTGTATATGTACTCTCTATGCTCACTGCTGGAAATGAAACAAAAACTAAAAATTCTGATCCTAATACACAAGAATATTGAACCTTACTGGTTTCATTCCTGTGATGACTCCTACATATCCTGCAAAGTGAACCCCTTTTGCTACGGTCTTTCCTCCCTGCTGGTAATCCACATTGATGATCAGTGGTCGAAGACGCTCTGTCAGGGCCCAGGTTTGGTTCTTCACATCCCAACTGGAAAGTAAAGATCAAAAGTCAAAGTAAAATCTCACCAAGGCTGCAATGATACTGGCTATTAAATAGCAGTTATATCTGAATTGTCAGGGCATAAATCCTAAGTTAATCAAATAATAACTTTCAAAGACAGTTACATAAATTAAAAAAAAACAAACAAAAAAAAAAACAAAAAAAAAAAAAAACACTTTCATAGATAGTTGGGTTGTACATGCTCCTACAACGATTCCTACAGAGCAATTTCCCCAATTTCCCAAATTATAAACTTCAACCCTGGATCCAACACTAAAGCTAACCCTAATCCTACATCCAACCTAAAAATCCAATTACAACCCTAACTCTAACCCGGTACTTTTGACAAAATGAAGCCTGGAGAGGATTTTGCCGGAGGAAATGCTTGATCACCAAATACTATTTTGCCATATCTCTCATTAATGTTTAGAAGGGATCAATTAAATTCAGTAGGTGATTATTAGCAAATGATGCACTTCATACTTATTGTGAGTGTGATGTTTTAAACAAAGATGGCTAAAACTTTGAAAGTGTTCCAAAGCATAATGATTCATTTGTAGAAGTAGCTATTGTCTCCTTCATGGGGAGAGTATTTCTATATTTTTAATCCTCACTCCCCCCGCCCATGAAAATTACAAACTAAACATCAGATCTAATTAATTATCTGCTGTGGTTTAACTTGCAAAAGCATCCCCCAAGGAATGAACTAGATTTCATATGGTATCAAAATCAAGTCTATATGCACTATTTAAACATTAAAAAAAACCTGATAGCACAGAAAAAACATACAAAATACATACCCAAGGAACAGTCCAAAGTCCAAGTTCCTAGCATGAAATAAATCTCCTTTTGACAAATGAAGATAAGCAAAATAAATATCAGCATGAATTATCACGACTAATTGCTATCACTTGAACATGTTTGATTAAGAGCTTGTCAAATGCACTGCTAACCTAAGATCACCATGAAAGATAAATTGATGAATCTAGATATAATGTAATACAGGGAATTTAAGGCTTAGCAAGAAGCAACACAAATTTCAGTCATTGTGTTAAGTTCAGCTTTATACATGAATGTCACTTTGATGTCACCTAAACTCAATGTAATTAGTAAAATGCCCATGTACTTGACTGAATTTCAAAGGTGACAAAAGTTTTTCTATTGTTATCAAATCAATCACCACACTTTCATTCATACAGGGACATTTCAAACTTTTGGGTAGGAAAATTCTTTCCACTGTACATCTCAGTCCTAGATGGCATTTTTATTCAAATACCACATCACAGAGTTGAAAAATGATTCAAACATGAAAGAAATATAGACCTTGATTAAACCATGATTATTTCTAGAGGGAGGACAGGAAGGTGACAGAGAGGTATGAACATTACAATCTCTCATATGTCTAGTATAAAAAAAAAAGAAAGAAAGAAAAAAAGAAAGAATGTAGGAAGGAAAGAAAGAAAGAAAGGAAGAAAGAAAGAAAGAAAGAAAGAAAGAAAGAAATAATTTAAACTAGACTGAATAAATTTCATATCCTACCTGTCTTATCCTGGGCTACCAATGAAGTACACACAGTGAAGACTTCATAGAATACATTGTACAGAACTACTTGACCTGTAGAAAAATAAGAAGATAAGCAGCATTTGAGAAGATTTGATTTAACATTGAACCAAAGTTTAAACTGTGTAAATTATCAGAATGTGAAATGCAAAAGGTGGAATGACACATTCTATTATAAATGTTTAAACCATTTAGCTTTTTTCAACATTGAAAGTATCAGATATTTTACTTGATGAAACCGAAAATATGTTCATATACTGTATGTGTGTTACCAAGTGGAATGCCTGTAGCATTAGCAATGCCTCTGATCTCTCCTTGGTATGGTTCAGGAAAGGTATCTGTCATAGGAGCCTGAAATGAATAGATCAATAAATATGAGATATTAAATTTGAAAAAATCATATAATATCAAACAAAACTGTGACATCAAAAGGAATACAAAGTAAATATACTGTATTCTTGAGTCTTGACAATCACACAAAACTGACATATACAGGCTGATGCATGCACCGAGTGTGTAGATTGCAATTAACTTACTTGAAGATTTGTAGTACAAATTGAAGTAAACATGAAGAACTTAAGTATATGATTAAAGGGCAATATGCACCTTGACCCCATATTGCACCAAAATATGTGCTTTTATACCCTTAGTCATATTTTTGCTCCACAGCTTGCCAACAGTTCTGATACCGGTAAGCTTCAACACTCTACATATGTTTTCAAAGTTTTGTATTTCAACATATTTTTGTCAGACAGTTTAAGTTGTTACTATAATTTTTTTTTCTTCATTTCTTTGTTATATAAGGTGTATAATGTTTGTGATATATTATATGTTTGTACGTGTTTTTTATGGAAATGAAATAAATGAAACAAAACAAAACAATTAATTCATTCTACCTTAATAACAAAAATTTCCAAAATTTCACACCATATTATGCTTCATAATTCAGCTTATCTGCTTCATCTTGTGCAATAGGTTGTATATTCCTTATATTCTTATTTCTAAAACTTCAGGAATGTTTATACATTTCATTTCATCTCTGCATATTTGTTATAGCTTATGTTTTCTTATGACCCATTTTCCGATTTTTCTGATTGTTTGTCGTTAATTTGTTTTATTTTGGTTTGCCCCTATGCTTAGCAGTCTCCTGAGTGCATCAGTTGGTTGGGAAGAGGAACCATTATGGTTATAGTGATTAAGTTTGCTCTCCTCCTCCCTGGCAGCCAACTGTTGCACTCAGAGGACTGCTATAAGAATATGCATATATATTTGATGTTCTTTTATATTGTTATATTTTTCCTGAAAATGCCAAATAAATAATAAATAAATAAAATGAATAAATGAGGTACTCACCAGAAGTTCATCCACAAGATTGACAGCCTCAGTCTCATTAACAAAAATTCCAACCAGGTCCTTGATGTCTTGAATCATCACTTTCATCTGTAATCAAGGAGAACATATGTATTCATACATCCAAATACAATGTATGCCAATTTTGTTTCAAGCTTTCATCTGCAAGTTCTAAATGATTAGAACGTGGAAACTGGATAAATGACAAGTAAATAAGCATGATGTATTCAGATATTATGACTGGATAGAAATTTATTCCTGACCTCAGAATACTTCAGCCATATTGTAACATGTTATGTTTTGAACAGAGGTGATGTTCAGAAGTTCTTTGCAATGAAGGAAAACCTTGATTATATAAGATATAGGTCTCGAATACCATCAAATAACATTCACATGATAATATGTACATGTACATATAATACATTAAAATGATTGCCTGTTAGCATCATAAATTAGTAAACTATGTACTTCTGAAAAATACCTTATCTGCCATGGGTTTGACGAGACCAGTCCATCTATCCTCTGGTGCTTGGTCTAGGTTCAGGACATAGGTCCCAACCTTGTCCTTGGTAGGAGGAGGGTATGCATCGCTACGACAGTCCTCAGTAAACTGGAAGGTAAGGAAACTTACTTTAAAATTTCAAATGGCGACAAAGAAAAATTCCTGTATATTGGTTGACTGACAGATCTCATAATATTTAGTTACAAAACATTTTAAAATTAGACTGGAACATATTGGTATTTCCAATTTATCTTGTCATAGAAACAGACAGTATCTGATAGCTATCTTGCAATTGTATTGTTTTCATTCTCGACAGTCAATGAAATGATATTGATAACCACAAGTATTTTACAACAAGCCTATGGCAATGTTTGTTAGGTCTAACACTAACAATTAGATCCACTCACACAAATGTAAGGCAATAGAGATCTAGAGCTAACATTAAATATAATTCGTAAACAACACTAGTATGCACTAACTCACATGTAAAGGTCTATGATTATGAAGTGAAAAGGAGTCCTGTCCCCATATGGGCCTCATCACTGATGCAATAAAAATACTGAATTGTACAGAGACAGAGTATGAGGCCCGAGGGGGACTTGGATCAAAACTCTCATTTATTCATCACAGCCCACAGGATCAGTTGTGGCTACAGTGAAAAGGTTAAATTATGTCCTTTTGCCAATGCAGAGTCTCTTGTAAGGTCCGGCACTAAAATAAGAGTTGAGCGCGATCAAAGTTCGACTTGCAAAGAAGGACGGTAACGAACGCCTAGCGCCTCTCTGCGCCTGCATCTCCCCGCAAACGCTCCACCATTCTAACCGTCGTTTCAGGCTGATCTCATTCATCATGTACAGTCCACTCATCATGCTCATGCACGGTATCGTAATGGCAATGCGAAGTTATATAGTTATTATTTATTGTTTGATTTGCTACAACAACAACATGAAAAACATCTATATTCTTACCGGTGGCAGATCTTGAGCATTAGCCCAGCTGATGGTCAACAAGAGCCAAAAACTAAGCTTTGCTAACACGATTTTTACTTCCATCTTGACAAGATTCTCAGACTCAGAGCAACGATGATCGGTGCGCGAACTAGTATCGATCGCGGTAGTTGTCACATGATCAGTTATTGCGCAATAGGTGGGCGTGGCATCAAGAACAAAGGAAGTATCATGGACCCATGATCTCCGAGCTCCAAACACAAAATTGTATCCATGCATATATACGTAAACAGTCTCTCAGGTGTTAACTTTTATTTGTTTTATTCATTATTCAGCCCACGAAAATTACAAAAATGATATTAAAGATAAGATATTTTTCCATGCTTTCACTATTCAAGATGTCAGCTTTCATGGATCTTGAAAACTATGTACCAGTCATACAATCTTTTTACGTTGATGATAAAAATAAATCCAACCTAAAAAACGAGCGGGATGATAATAAACTTATCAACATAATTACATAAAACATATGTAGATGTTTTTCGCACACCCGTCTCACCTCCAAGGCGTCTGCACGGCCTGGGATTCGGGCGGGAAAAGAATTTCCCTGGGAGAAAAGATGTTTTGCCACACTGCCAAGCCCGAGTCCCTGAAACTTCGAAGCAAAGCATTTGACATATTATTGGGTGCATTTTTCAGAACCCCCCCCCCCCCCCCGAGCTTTCTTTATTATGATTGATATGTACATGTATGACTGACTTTTTTTTATCTTGCAACCCTTCCATCAATTTTGTTATCACCATTGGCCTAAATATCAAAGTCGAATAATAGTAATTAAAAAAAGAAGCGACATATTTTTGATAAATTCACCAACACTGACCAAAGAAACTGTTGGATACTAAGATATTTTTATATCAGCAGTGAAACTATAAGTAAACTATTTATAATCATCATAAATATTTTTTGTTTGGCTTGTTTTGCCAGTACCGGATAAAGGAAGTTTTGCTTCACTATATAGCACTGGATACGGGGGTGGAGGGAAAGGAGGGGGAGAGAAAGAGAGAGAGAGAGAGAGAGAGAGAGAGAGAGAGAGTGAGAGAGAGAGAGAGAGGGAAAGAGAGAGAGAGCAGTGTGAGGGAAAGGAATATAGATAGAGAGGGGGGGGGGGGGAGAAGACAGAAAGCAAGGAGTGGAGACGACAGATATCATACAAATAGATAATGAGAGTGTAAGTTGTGAAGAAAGAAAAAAACCCGCAAAAGCAACGAAGTCTAATTGTAAAAGTAGGTCCTATGCTCCTGAATGAATCAGCTGCCTGCATAATGACTTCTAACTTGATTAAAGGTGAAATTCAAAGAAAATCATGGAATAGGGTTAATTATGTATGGATGGAAACGGAGAAGTATGTAGAAAACAGTGGTGTTCATTATTGCTCCTGTAAATTCCAAAAAATTATCTAAAAACACATTTTCCAAAAACGCCTCTCTGATTCTCAGAACCCGGAAGTGGCTGCGAGCGAAACGGGTCCCCAATGATGACGTAGGCACATGGACGATCTGCAATATTTATGGATTTTAGATACTGTTATTAAGAGAGGAGGCAAAGCTGCAGTGGCTTAATATTTACATTACCTCACTGACGAGTCGATTTTCTTTTCTTTTTTGGTCAAAGCAGAATTTAAAGTTACTTTACTGTCAATTTCCTACTGTAGGAAATTGACATGAAAATGACAAAGAAAACCAAGGCCGGCCGGGATGCAAACGTCAAACTACGTCCCAAAACAATGTTGCATCAAATTCTCAGAGACAGAACTGATTAGGAGACAAATCATGACTGTATGTAAAAGTTACCTAGATAATATTGTTGTCTAAGGAAATTGATGCTTCTTGTATGTAGAAACTATCTTGATCTACAACATTCCTGTTTACTAAAATCTCGTATTTATTATGATAGGAATGGCTAGCTAGCGCACACAGACTAGACGTCATCACTGATCTCAGATAGTGTAGACCGGAGTGAAGAGATGAACATCATAGCGTAGCTTCAAGTCTTTATCTAGGGTTGTTTGCCTGTAATACTCTGATTAAACGTGATTTCGATTGGGAATTTCATTCAAAAAATATTTTAAAGGAATTTACTTTTTAGTGCAGGTTGTGATGATTTTCAAGCAAATAAACAGTGAAAATAACCCAGATACGAAATTATAACTGAGCTAAGACTACCACTAAAGGCCTAATTGAATTGCAAGCCAAATTACTCTCACCTTCGCCTCACCTCAGTGGCGTAATGAGCCAAAATATTGGGGGGGGGGGGGGCTCAATCTTTGCGAGGAGCAAAGCGACCAACCCTGAGGGAGTGTAGCGACCGAGCCGGGATACCCCCCCCCCCCCCTCACGATACGGAGCTTTTTCGCGGAGGGGGAGTTAAGCTCCGACGTTTCTTTGAATTGTTCTTTGTCTGCTCCCGCTCTTCTTATGTTCTCTTACCTTTTTCTTTTCTCGCTTCCGCTTTTTTTTCCTTCTACTTTTTTCTTTCTTTTTAGTTGGCGTTTTGGAGGGGGTGACCGCCCCCATCGCCCCCTCCCTTGGCTACTCAAGTGCACTCTCATGGTAAAGGAGCTTTTGCAGTATTGATGGTTTGCAACTCTGTAAAAGAACACTATTTGGCACTACAAACTTAAAGCCCGTGTCTAGTTTTGGTAAATCTAAGAATATTCATTTTCAAAGTATGAATCCATTGTCAGATAAACAGATAAAACCAAGTGTTATATCATAAAACACATTAGTATTGATATTATGCGTGTTTCCTGCCTTGCTATGCATGCTATTTGGGAAATTGTGAATGCGTTACTTAATAACAGAAAGGGAGTCTAGGGAGAAGTAATGAAATTCGAGTGATATCACTAATATAAAATTGAAAATAAACCATGGTTGAAATTTATTTGGGGGGGGGGGGGGGCTGACGCCCCCAAGCCCCCCCTCCAGGACGCCAGTGCCCGTCAGGTAATTCAGCTTTCTTAAAGAAATCCCTCAACTGCTCCACTTTTACACCAGATTAGTGATCCTTACATTAATTCTTATTTTCCCCATAGTGCTCTTTTCCCTTCTGACAAGTGAGTCCTTGTTACTTCTAATGAATCTCCCTATTGAAAGGTATAAGTTTCGAACCCATGAAGCGAAATCTCCACATTGCGAGTCAATCGCTCGAGATGCAGAGGGCTACGCTGACCCTCTACGAGCCTTTAGGGTATTTTGGCACCCATTATTCTTTCCGATTTGTGATGACTTTTCAAACACATCCATTTTTGTGCCACTCACGATCTAAAAGAGTGTTTTACACCGACGAGCATACACTTGTATCTCTGTCATATTAAATGTCTCTTCAAGGGAAAAAATGAATTTTCTTTTCTGTACAATCCCAACGTAGCTTGTACCTAAGGTCACATGCATGTTTTTTTTGTTTTCTTTATTTTTTTGTATTACCGTACATCAATGCCTCAGTGACATACCAAAGATAAATCGGCTTTTGAAGGTGTCTTTTCAAAATGAAGCTTAAAGGCATTCAAACTAGTCTTTCATATCTTGAAGACATCTTATTGTACTGAAAAGTCAATGCACCTCTTCGCTCCAGAGCTCGTCTTCCACAGTCATGACTGAATAGGTTTCCAAGTTTGAGCGGAGTAGTGCTTTTATTTCTTATTACTCAAAGCACAAAAAGCTGAAGTTGGACTGAAGTTGGACATCAAGAACTTGATGACAGTGTACTCTTTGTAATCGCCAAATTCCTTATGAAACAGATGGGTAGACACTATGAACATGGCGGGAAAGAAAGCGGACAAAATAAACAACCTCTCATTCTACCCTTCACAATGGTTCTGGTAGTCAAAAGAACATCCCTTCACAGCTATTATGTTTAATCACATAGTTCCAGGTGAATATGCATGTGACACCTGTTCCACATATTTTAGACAATAGCAGTGAAGGGATGTTCTTTTGACTACCAGAACCATTGTGAAGGGTAGAATGAGGGGTTGTTTGTTTTGTCCACTTTCTTTGTCCATCATGTTCATAGTGAGAGGCTCAGAGTAACCAGACCTTCTTGACGGAGCAATAATACTTGCATTTTAAGGGGATGATCCTTCTTTCCCCAAATCAAACGAAAGTCCAATATACTATGCATGTAAGTGATTTTCACTGTATGTCATAACCATTTATAGCACATGAAAAGGAAATGTGGTATCGGGCATCACATTAAAAACAGCAGGGGAGAATAATTTGGAATAAAACGAACCGGTGGAGAAAGTGCAATCAAGATTACACAGCTCAAACAGCGTCGTACAATTAACATTTGGACTTTTGTGTTTGAATTTTCTTCGAATTCGACTTGCAGTTGAATACAAAAAGGCAAGAATAAAATATGAGATTGTGTATATGAATCAACTTATTCATGATTTTTGATAATGTATTGAAGGTGATTGACACTCATGCCCCTTTGATGAGGACCTTAAACAAAAGAAAAAAATTCTCAATGAATTACTCTAGTGAATTACCATGCATAAATTCGTCCGATGAACGTTGGTATAATTTAGCTTGCATTAATTCGTAAGCAAATACCATTTCTGCCAACCATTTGGTAATACAATCCTACTCTTGCAGTCACATTTCATGGAGTCTTTAAAAAGTTGAATTGTAGCTTTAAGAAAGCGTAGGCATTTCTAATCACCTGGGGTTAACAATGGATCGTTAGTGGGGCTACGTATTGATACTTTTGTCCTAGACGTCTATAGGCTCTATAGTACAGGAGATTCATTCAGGACCATGCAATAGTGAGTGGATTTCGAGGAAATACAAGAACAAATCTCTATAGCTGGGGCTGTAGTGAAAAAATAGGAAAAGAAGCAGGAGAAAAAAACTACAGAGGGAAATGAAAATGGATAAAAATTGGGCAGAGTGAGGTGCGCAACGCATCCTGCGCCAGCCTACGCTGACTGCCGCCACCTAGCTGACTGCCGCCACCTAGCTGACTGCCGCCACCTAGCTGACTGCCGCCACCTAGCTGACTGCCGCCACCTAGCTGACTGCCGCCACCTAGCTGACTGCCGCCACCTAGCTGACTGCCGCCACCTAGCTGACTGCCGCCACCTAGCTGACTGCCGCCACCTAGCTGACTGCCGCCACCTAGCTGACTGCCGCCACCTAGCTGACTGCCGCCACCTAGCTGACTGCCGCCACCTAGCTGACTGCCGCCACCTAGCTGACTGCCGCCACCTAGCTGACTGACAGCCGCCACCTAGCTGGCGTTTTGGAGGGGGTGACCGCCCCCATCGCCCCCCTCCCTTGGCTACGCAAGTGCACTCTCATGGTAAAGGAGCTTTTGCAGTATTGATGGTTTGCAACTCAGTAAAAGAACACTATTTGGCACTACAAACTTACAGCCCGTGTCTAGTTTTGGTAAATCTAAGAATATTCATTTTCAAAGTATGAATCCATTGTTAGATAAACAGGTAAAACCAAGTGTTATATCATAAAACACATTAATATTGATATTATGCATATTTTCTGCCTTGCTATGCATGCTATTTGGGAAATTGTGTGAATGCGTTACTTAACAACAGAAAGGGAGTCTAGGGAGAAGTAATGAAATTCGAGTGATATCACTAACATAAAATTGAAAATAAACCATAGTTGAAATTTATTATTATTATTATTTTTTTTTTTTTGGGGGGGGGTAACGCCCCCAAGCCCCCCCCCCCTCCAATACGCCAGTGCCTCACCTACTTCACCACACCTACCTACTACATACAAACAATTGACTACTGAAATGCAGATTACGGAAGAGTTAACTTGAGATTATAAGCACATGTAAATATAAATTAGCTACTTAATAGAAAAGAAAAGAAAAATTAGCAGTAAGATGATTACCGTTTCTCTATTTACTTTAGAAAATTTCAAACTATTCACCAAGAAAACAATTTTAAATTCAAGAAAACAAAGTATTCCGTCTATCCCTCCGTCTTTCGTGAATTATAACACCCCTAAAATTAAAATGGTATGCCCCACAACCGATACATAGCATGTGCAAGGGAGAATGTTCTATTATATTATGGGATATTTTTCCTTTCTAAATGCAAAAAGTAATCGTTAATTTGTAGAATTTCTCCGACATTATGATATGAATAAGTTCAACAGAATGGTTGAAACATAATTTGAAAACATTCACAGAATGATGAATTCTTCCAAACAATGCAGAAACATCGTTTTAATCACTCACTCGCACACGACACATCACATTCACTACATGCACAACACACCACATCACAGGCTATTGTCCATATGATGACGTCACGGATCTCGCATCGAGTTGGGCAACGTATGCACAGGCATTACTGGGGGTAAGTTTTATCGACTTGTGACAGGCAATATTTGTTTCCCATTTACTTTTCAAAAGTTTCAATCGGTTTCATAGTGTTTTGTGCACCATAAACTTTATTTTGATATGAAATTCGAGCATATTCAAAACCTATGAATAGCAACTTTAATGCACTCACTCTAAGAATATTGCTGTAATTGATTGGTGCCAGTGAGGTGTGAATTTAGATGTTGTCGTTGTTGGTTTTTATTATCATTTTTTGTTGTTGCTCTTGTAGAAGAGTAAGCACATAAGGGTAGATTAAAATTTCTGTATTTTTTTTTAGGGGGTGGGAATGACGAAAACTCAGTGGAACATCTATTTCTATCCGGGTATTTTCTCTCGATACGGAGGTCGATTGCAACATTCTTCCATACATCTCTGCCTTTGCTATTCGGGTGCACTCTTGCAGTGTTAGTCCACTCCAGCACTTAATGTTCATTTCCCACTTGATTTTGGGGGGTCCCCCTTAATTTATTTTCTTCTACTTTTCTTTTTCTTTTGATGGACTTTAATGCATGTGATTAAAGTATTGGGACTTAACTTATCCCACCAGCATAACCGTGTATGCTCTAACTGGAGGGAAACAATCTTCATAACTTTAAAAAAAAAAATTATAATAAAACTGATATTGATTCACATTTTCCAGCAAGGGGGAGGGGTGGAATGTTCCCCCAATTAAAATTTCCGTTAAAAAATTAGCTCTTGTTAAGACTGTCGGCAATCTGCAAAAGAAAAAGGGAAAAAAATCTTCAAGCTCAAGTCAGTGGACCAAAAAGCATTCCCACTCTCAACACTTTGAAATGATCTAACCCCTTACTTTTGCCCAGGCAATTACATATTTGTATTTGATAATTATGCCTGTATAATGAATGTTTACTGTTTCCAGAAGATGATTTGAGGGAAAGGAAAAAAAAAAAGAAAAAAAAAAAAAAGAGAGAAGAAGAAAATTAAGAAGAAGAAAAGAATGTGCCTGATTTAAAGTATTATTTCGTAACTTATTGCGGTGACTGGCGGTGACTATATGGTAAGAGAACGTAAGTGGGGTACATCTATAGTCTTTTTTTTTTTCCTATCGAAGGAGTTTATTTTGGTGCCAAGCTAGTAATTGTCTTTGGGAAGATTTTAACTAACTTTTTCAATTTATATCTAGTAATATTTTAATGTGAGTAAAATTTTGTGTATCTTGATAAATCAAAAGGTTTTTATCATATCTATAAAATTTAAAAGCTCACTTTATTATTCTGTGGTTTAATTAAATGTTGCAACTGCAAATTGGCAACAAAACACACCTGCCTTTGCAATTTTGCGGGGATATGATGGCTGCTACCATTCCTGCTAGTATCATACGATAACATTATCGCTGTGAATTAGCTCCCGGAATTCGTGGATATCTATCATATTGCAAGGATTTATCGTCTTCTACCCTAGGATTGTGATAACTTGCCGCCCACGCTATGGCATCTGAAGCTTCTGCTGAAGCAGAAGAACGTCGAAGAAGGATATTCTAGCTAAAAACATGCCCTCAACAGGCACGGCCAAGATGAAGTTTGGGGTCCTGATCGGCCTGATTGAGGTGGGGGAGGTGGAGAACCGTGATATAGTGGACACCGTCCTTGACCTGGTGAGTATCTGGACACGAAACGGGATGGAATATATACAGATCTACACCATTTTGATCTATCGCAGTGCACCTTTACCTTTACCTTATACAACTATGTAGGTCTACAACTAGATCTATAAGTTATAGATCTAGATGTCTAGCTGTAGTCTACAGTACAAAAATAACAAGTTACGTTAGAATTTAACGTTAAACAGATCAACGTCTGCACTTCTCCTACATCATATTGTTAACTTGTAAGTTAATATTACCAGGGAAGTCTCCCGACATTAGTGTGCTTTTGCACCGGGCCCAGGCCTGACGGAATAAAGCACATTCACAGTCCTCACATGCGCCACTGCATTGTGCTGTATTCCGTCAGGGACAGGCCCGGTGTGAAAACACACTAGTCTAGGCCTACTAGCACCAGACTTCTGTAAAATAGGTTAACCACTGAGTTGTTGTGCACATCCTACATGATTATATACACATTGTGGACATGATGGGTCATGATGATGATGATGAAAAACTACATGTAGGCTACTAAGAAAGCTAAGATTCTAGTTAATGTTGGTCTCTATTCTGAAGACTGTGTTTACATTGCAAGTCTTCATGTATCTTGTCTGTGACATTGATCTGTTCTTCCATAAATAATTTTTCAATTGAAGAAAACTAGAGTATGTGCTCCTGTGGGCGGTCGTCCCCTGTGAGCGGCTGGTGGTGAATAAAAACTAAAAATTTACAAAATATTTTTTATATCCCTTCAAAAATTACCTTGGACAGTGTCAGGTAGGTTCTAGTGCACCAAAAAACATACTTGGCGAAAGCAGTAAGCATAATGAGTCTCATTGAATATCATTAGAAGTCGACACCACCAGTCACTGACTGAAAAATGGCAGTTTCTTAACTTTTAAGTAAGAAACTTTGACATACTTAAGCCAACACTTAAGCTTTATTTGTTCAATTTGATAACTGATTTGATTTTTATTTAAGAGAATGAAGTTCATGGTCCATATTTTGCTGCAGAAATTCTTATTTACACCACCAGAGAAAAAGTTGCATGGGGGTGGCCGCTCACCAGAGCCATTTCTCAAGATGGGTCCTGTGAGCGGCCACCCTATGTAAAACGTGTACAAAATGCCGGTTTTTGTAGGAGATTGTACTCTGCCTCCTTTTTTTTGTCACAGCATTTGGTAGATTATCACTTTTGACAGATTTTATGGGTTTCTACACAGTATTATTACTTTTCATAAAGTATTGGTGTGTAAGGCATGAAATACAATATTAATTTTGTTTACTTCATCACAAATATGGCACTAAATGCTCGCCAAATGATAGGCGGCTGCCCACAGGGGTAGGGGCAGCCGCTCACAGGACCCCTAACATCGTTTTGAAAAATGGACACTACTGACCACGTAATTGGTCAATGATTTTAAGTTTGTCCTCTATTCAATTAGCAGGTATTTGGACTTTGCATTGATGGTATTGAACTATGTGTGAGTCTTTAATTAATAAATATAATCAGCAAATTCCCTTTAAGCGGCCGCACACCAGAGCCGGTACTCTTTTATTTGTTAGATAAAATTTTATTGATAATCAAACTTAATAATTTTCAAGATGTGAAATTACAATTCTTTTTGCCAATGGTCCAATGTCATATTCGGCTTTGCAATTCTAGGATTCAAATTATATTTTGTGAGATGTAATTTCTGCAAATACCCTCTCCTCCTCCTTCCCCCAAAGGATGAAGTATGCCTGGCTTAACCCATTCGTGACAGGAATTATTTAAAGCCTAATTTGATCAGCTTTTATTCTTCAAATTGGCAACACCAACATTTTGATTTTGTCGCTACATTTTTCTTATAAAACGTCATGTATCTGAAATGAATATAAATTGACAGAAATGATGAGAAGTCAAAAAGTTGCCAATTTGCAGGGGAAAACAGTGATTATTAACTTTCTATCACATTGCCAATTTAAGGATTTTAATGCTTATTTTCTTTTTAAAAATTTTCAGCATCAAACAACAAATATTGACGCAACCAAAGTGGGCACAGTTTGTGTAGAATTTTTTGCTCTTTCTGCTCATGTATTTGGTATGATTATTAGGGCTTTGCATCAAAAGTTATGAGGCCAAACCACAAAATGTGGACCTGTCACGAATGGGTTAAATAAGTACCATGTTTTGTAATTAAAGACATTGGTTAACATTGTTATGATTTAAAATCTTGTTTTGTTACTTGAAAATGGGATAAACATAAGGGTTATAGTGTAAAAATACCAGTCTGAAAGTTTCAAAGTATAATATCCACAGGAAGTATTTTTAAATATCAAAAATGTGAACCAATGTTTGAAAACTATATGAGGGTCAGTTGCACAGAATAGACATAAGGAGTGCACATGCGCGTATGACTCACCTTACCGTACTGTGTGTATTGGCGAATCACGCAGCGGGAGGCACATAAGGGCATTTTCAAATTCAAGCAAAGTGGTCCTCTTAGTGATTGTCTCGTGAGACGAAGGATAATAAAATTGCCGTTTGTGTCTAACTTACACTTTTTCATTCCAAATTATGGTTGGTTTCAGGATTTTTGAGTACAAATACAAGTACTCATACACATGTTTCATCTTAGTTTGAGAATTTTTTAAATCAGCTACTCACAAAGTTAGCCAATGCCTTTAAGGATTGGGCACACTCTGCACTAGGTCACAAAATCTGCCTGCTCAGGCCTCAGCAATAAAGTTTCAAGAGTTAAAGTTCAAGTTGCACACCATACATGTATGTACCTAAGAGCTTGGATATCGTGTTTGGTAGAATCTCATCTCTTGAAATTTCAACATCATTGTTATTGTTATTATTTTTTTTAAAAATTTATTTGTTTATTTATTATTGTTTTTATTTATTATTTATTATTGTTTTTGTTTTGTAAATACACATTTTCTCCAATTATCTTCAATATGTTTTGAAGTATGCAAAAAATAAATACATGTAAGTATCACTATATGCAATTAGTTCAAGATCAGCTCTCTTTGCTCAAGTGGCCCCAGTGCCAACTTAACCTGGATCTGTGCTTAACTATGGTGCCCTCCCCACTCAACCTCAACAGGGGGGGGGGGGGGGGGCAGGGCTGTGGCAGAGCTCTGCATTGTACTTGTATTTCCTTTGGCCTACAGTTTGATGAAAATATTATTGCTACTACATGTACACCGTATGATTCTATTTAAAATAGCTTCTACTACAGTAGAACTACATGTACATGAAATGGTTTTATTTGAGCTTAATTTATTATATCTATCTTTTACTTGTTTTGTGTGTGTGTGTGTGTGTGTGAAGAAAAAGGTGTTCTACACATGTACAGTAGGCCTAATGTACAGTGAAATCATGAATGATCAATATCCTCTTGCTGGTTGTGAGAGTAACAAAATGTGCAAATTGTTTGTGTGTAAAGATACCATATATAGCTTGTAATTATAAACTTGCAAGAGGTAGTGAATTGTAATTATATTACAATTATAATACATCATGCATGATACATGTACACTGCATGAAACTTTAAATAGTATTAAATAACAGAAAGATTAGGTTTGAATATGACTGTAATCTGTCTGTCCTCATCATGTAATTCTGTGCTTGTGTACATCAGTTTGAAAAGCTTTGGGTTTATCGGTGATAAGGTCTACATTACAACAATACAAATTACAAAAATAAGTCCTTACACTGTATACACCCTTTTGAAAATGTTTCAGTAAAAAGAATGATGAGAGAAAGAGTAAATGTAGAGAAACTGGGAGGTTGTGGAAATCTGTATTCTCCTGAATCTCCTGTAGGTCCAGAATGGCATGAAGCCAGGTATAAAATTGAAATTACAGGATACTACATGTATGGGTCTTACAGTCATTAATGACCTGATGGACTGCAAACACTTGTCAGGCTACTGCACAGTGTACATGATGATGATGATGGTGATAATAATTATGATGATGATAATAATAATGATAACAATAACAACAACAACAACAATAAGACCAAGTAAAAAGAAATTATTAGTTTCTCGTCCCCGCCCGCATCGTTTTTTGCCGCCGCATCAAAAAAAGTTGTTTTTTGAAAAAAAAAAAACAATTAAAAGACGAAATTTCGATTGATTTTCGCTGTTTCCAGCCGTTGAACCTCGTACATGCACAGCCTACATATCGTACCGTATTTAAAAACGACTGGAAATTAGACTACCTGAATAGTGTGCAGTGAAAAGGCAAAAAAAAAAAAAAAAAGTGCCCTCGTCCTTCATTTTTCAAATGTTAGGATGAGAAACTAATAATTTTTTTTTTACTTGGCCCAACAATAACAATAATGATAAGAATAAGAATGAGAAGAAGAATAATGATAATGATAATGATAACTACTACTAAATTTCTACTACTACTACTGCTACTACTACTACTACTACTACTAATGATAATAATGATGATAATGATAATAATGAAATATGATAATAATAATGATACTAATACATGTAGTTATAATGATATTTGATGGTACTATTGGTAATATGTTGTATTATTAAGTTATAATGATTTTATCACTACTCTACTACAGTATCATCTACAGGTGTAATCTAACCAGTCCACCAAATTATGGAGAAAACGATGACTTGTTGCTCATTGTTGATGCTGATGCTTCTGTTATTAGTATTAGAATCTCAGCTATGTTACAATTTAGCAGGCAAATAACTTCTTAAACATGATTCCAATCATACTGTATATTGCTTTGAATATGAATTGCTGTTGAAGACATTTTGCCTCTCCCCCCCCCAAAAAAAAAAAAAAAAAAAAAAAAATCATTCAGTTTTGCATGAAAGATGAAAAAAAAAGACTCAGTTTTCTTATTATTTCTGATTAATTTTCTCTTTAAAACCTTGGCTTAGGTATTAATTGAATATTCCTTGTTCATGAGACTTTGATTATCGGTTAATGTTTGTGACCTTTAGATTCATTGAAAAGGAATTGCAAGGTTCTCACAACTTACTGTATATCAAATTAAGTGTCATACAGACATGTGAAATCCTACTTGGGACATAAAGTCATGAAATAATGTTTATTTTAGAAAATTATATTAAAAAACCCTTTTGGTTTAATGTGTTTGGACATTACATCTTTCTCTTTATAATTAAGACAGTGATTGGTTTGCTTGCTTGATTTTTATATTCTATCATTTCTATGTTTAAAAGAAATATCAAATGTACATATTTGTAGGAGAATCCACTTTACTGTTTGCTCTGTATACATGTATGTAGATGCTATCAGATAATTGTATCCTGTCAAAAGACATGTATTTTTAAGAAGACACGTCTAGGAGAACCTGTGTTTATAAGCAAGTTACTTCTGTGCAGAATTCACTGCACTTCTCATCATAGGAGGAATACACTGTACATGATTTGCACACTGCATGTATATAAAGGCATACACCTGCACATCCTATCGATGAAATAGATGGTGAAAGTGAAACATTTGCTTATTTAATTTGCTTCTTCTGCCCTAGGCACAGTGGAGAGTGCTAGAGATCCATGATGTATTGTGCATTATTATCATATTGAGTGAAAAAATAATGTGAATGTACATACATACATACATACATACATGTATGCAATGTACCATGTTTTGCGGAAAGTATATTGTAATTGGAATACAAAGAGAAAAATCAAATTAGATTAATTTCCCAGACACAAGTTTCAGACCATGGGAAACTGTTTGGTGAATTCATGCTTTTGTGTGTACAGCGTGAAAGAGCACCCAATTGTACACATTCCTTTCATTTTGATAAGAGAATGCATGGAAGTATAATCACACACCATCTCTATTTTGGCATTGATTCACTGATCCATAAATGTATGAGTACTTATTGAAAGAATCAACTGATTTTAAGTGCACATTGTAATTCACTGATCCATGTCACTTTTGGTGGCAAAAATGTGTAGACTAATCAAATTCTTACAAAGTTAGTGCAAAATATGGCATCACAAGTTGTATGTTCAGCTTTTGGCAAAAATGTCCTTTTCTTTGAGCGTGAACTATTATTAACCTGTTAATGTACACCTCTCTATAATAAGTACACGTACATGTACGTGTAGTTGGTAAAAAGAAACACAGCAGGATTTTCTGCGGGCATTTGCTGCTGGATATCTGAATGAGCCTTAATAAGCCCTTTAAGTTTAAACCTGTGCTGTAGACTAAATTAACCCAGTACAGAGTTGCCTTAAGGGCTATATTAATCTGCTTTCCCTCTTCAAATTGGCAACAGATTTTTACTTTTCCACTCCTGCAATGTACATATGGTTCACAATGTTTTAGAAATGAAAATGTACATAGCATGAACGAATGTGAATGAAAAATACAAAACTTAATGGAAAAAATGCCAATTTGTCCTAAAAAAAAATAGTAATATATTTTACAGTATGTTGCCAATTTAGAGACTGTAATGATTGATTGCTATTGAAATTGTTAATATTTGAGAATGGCACTGGATACGGACTCATTTTCACTGAAATTTTATGTTTTTGCTGATGAATAATGTTCCGATTCCTACTATTCTGGATCGAAAGATATGACAAAAGTTTCACTGAAAGGGGACGCTGTACTGCTATGGGTGAAGCATACCGGTAGTATATAAAAGGGAATTACTGTCCACCCATTGGTCATGAAGACATGAGCGTACTGGTTTAAACCATGGTTTGAAGTAAACCTCTTTCGTGCATTGGGGCCATTGTCATTGATTGTGCATACCAGCTGAATAATATTCTAGAATATACAGTGTGGGTCACATTGTACTCATAATGCAGAAATCATTACACCTACAAAAGTGACTGTCTAGATGTTACATGTACAATTGATAATGAATTTACCAAGTGTTACTTAGGAGCTACAGTATATGAACACAAAATGCATTTATCATTACGAGATAACACGTTTAGAATTTATACTAGCCTGTGGTTTGATGAGTGGCAATAGATTATTTTTAGTTTTAGCGTCCATGGCTTTTACTGATGACTCATCGTAAACAGCATGCATTGAGTATTGGGTGCTTGAATGACTACCATTAGGGCTGTGGGAATAGTAGGCAGACAGACAGTTCATCTAGTCATTACCTGATTCAGTGTTTTTTTTTTTTTTTTGTTGCAGTTAGCTCTCTAGACTCCTTGAATTTTACTTATAGCATATGTGTTTCTTTCCGTCTGCATAATTGATTTTAGAAATGATATTTGCAGATTTACATGTATGCTAGTGACATTACAAAATCACATCATTCCATTTCCAAAAACTTAGATCTGCATGTAATCCTTGCAAGTGTAAGCTGCCAGTAACCCATTGCCCAATAATGTGCATACTGCATAACATTTCACATGAGAGGAGATGTTTATTTGTAATTTGACATCTTCAGAAGATAGCATGAAATATTCTCTTGTATTAAAGAAACATCTTTAACCCAGAGCAGTACAGAGCTTTCTGGAGTTCTAAATTAATCATCTTTGATCCTCAAATTGGCAACAACATTTATTTTTTTCCATGCTTACATAGTTTGAAAAAAATAAATTTGGATATAACATGAACCAAAATGAATTATAATTGTAAAATTGAATCAGAAATTGCCAGTTTGAACTCGGAAATAGTGATTATATATTATTCACTGCATTGCCAATTTAAAGAATTTAATGATTAGTTACAATTAAACTGCTCTGATTCGAGAATGCCACACCATACAGCGTTGGGAATAGGCTCAAAGTTTTTTCAGTGAATTTTTCTCTTTCTGCTCATGTATGATATGTACTTCCCAGTATTCTGGACAAACAGATGCTGCAAAAGCGTCTCCTAAAGGAGACGCTGTACCTCTATGGGTTAAGTAAATGGGATGGTACAGTATATATATTTATGTAGCTTATTTCTTTCAGTACCTGTAGATGTAGTTGCTAATGCTTAAAAAAATCAGTATAAATCATTTGACCCTAATAGAAAATAAGTGTGCTTGAAATAATACAAAAGGAATCACTGTTCCAAATCTGCACGCACTATGTACATGTAGTGAACATCTGGAGAAAGCTGGATGTACAACAAAGATGTACCAGCATTAATTTTGATTAATGGGCATTTTCCAAATTAAGTGTGCTTGTTCTTTTTTCATGGATGTCTGTACATCTGATGCCTGCACACATGAAAAAAGCCATACAGTTATCACATTTACATTTTACACTGTACATATATAATGTTAATCAGTGCTGACTACAACTACATGTACATGTGTATTTGTATAGGGTTAATTGATGGTTCAAAGAAATCTCTCTATCATGTCATGTAAACATGAACTTTGTGTTGTAATGTAATGTGTATGTTATCATTCATGTTTGGAGAATAACTAAAAATGTATGCAAGGGTATTATATCTAGTGTGGCTCCATTGTGTTTGTGCAAAAATTAGTACTAGGTTCTACTTTGAACAGTTATTCTTACCTTCTCAAATGACACTAGAGGCAACTTAAAATGGTATTTAAAATAATTTTTCTTGGAATGATGCCGTATTGCCTGGCATATTGGTGTTTTGGCCATATATTTGATGTCAAGCAGCCGTAATTCAGGGGGAATACAGTAGCTCTAACTTGTCCATATTATTTCTTTGCAGAACGTACTCATTAAATTTTTTTTTGGTTGTTGTTGCATTTACATGTACTGTACATGTTTGTTATTAATGAGGAATGTGATGAGTATTAAGATGCCTGATCAGCCTGATCAATTGACAAACACGAAAGTACAGATGAAAATGAAAACATGTAAGTCCATTCAAAATGTTAATAGGGAATTCCCCCTTTATGTCCTACTGCATCATGTACATGTACCCGCCCGTGTCATTGAATATAGTGTTTGAAGCCGATAGCTGAATCCCCATATTCATTGCAGCTCAACTTTCGAGACATCCTTCCCCTAAGTGCTCTGTGTGGGGTACTTGTATGGGGTAAACGACGAATAAGAATACCTACTCTCTCTAAACATGCAGGACTTGGTTTGTGGAAATGCACTCGTTTAGGAGTCAGTTCATATTGTTGTGGAAAATATGCTAAAAAGAGTGGAATCCACTCGAAATTGTAGTGGACCAAGTCCTAGCCCTCACCCTAAGCATAAGGTAAACCCTACTGCAACCCAGTATGACCATACATGTATCTTCCTCTACTAATTTGGTCGTTGTTTAGTTATCAAATGAATTATAAACATTGAGCTCCTTTTATCTCATCTATAGTTAGAAATACCTAGAATTCCTCATTATTTTGTTATGTATCATTAGATTTTAAAACTCTGTTTTCGCCTTATACCAGCATGTCTCTTTTATGTCCTGAATTTTTTAGAAATCTGGATACATGTACATGTATGTCCTGGGCTATTGTATTTGTTTTTTTTTTAATCCTTTCTTGTGCAAGTTCAATCAATAAGTGATGTTAAATAAAAGAAGTCTTGACAATTGTTGCTAGAGCATGTGTCAGGGCACCACATTAACATGAACACAACCTTGGAATGAATTAACGCCCAGGAATGAAAATTTATGATATCAGCATAATGTGTATTAGTTGTACATAGGTACATATATGACCTACGTGTACATAACATGGATAGTATGCAATGTCAGTGCATATGCAGGCTTTTGTATTGCAATGCAAATAAAGATGAGATGAATATTGATAGAGGCGTTATACAAAGTACATGTAATTAATGACTTCACAGGTCAAGTTCAGTTTGGAAATGCATACATGTACATGTATCAATAAAGTACATGTATAGTTTTAGTCTGTATGTAAAATTACTTTTTTTAAAATGCTGTATATTTATGCCAAACGGTAAATGCTAAAAAAGAAATTAAAAAAAAAAAGATAAAAGAAAAAGCAAACCCTACATTCTTTGTAAAATGATATTCTAGCTCCAAGCAAACCAGTTGAGCAAGATTTTATTTGGTATAAAATCCCTTCTCTTTAAACCCCAGCCAGCATTATTTTGGGCATATTGTTCAGTGGGTTAATACTTGAATTATGCTGATTTCTGCAGATATATGTACATGTACAGTGTATGCACCGGTATCATAACTTCTTGCTGTTAAAAACTATATTGCAATTACTAATTGATATCACACCTTCAGAATAGAACAGCATATACATGTATGTTCAGGATACTATGAATGAGTCAATGTCATTACTGACTGCAAGAAGAAGAGGTTAAAGGGAATGAATGAAATTCTCAATCTCACATCAAGAATTCAGAGTATGTGTAGTATATGACTCTGTATGAGGCATTCAACAGGTTATTTTCATACAGTTCCACTCTGAGAGACAGGCTGCCCGAAAGCTGGCCTCAGTAGTGTCACAAAATATGGATGTATTGCCTGCCAATGTATCCATCATATATTCCATAATTTCCCAATACATCAGGCGTGAAATTTGGTGAGCCTATTCTGGCAGGAAGTTGGGGATGGTTGGCTCGGTGACGGGGTCATCTTGCTGATGAAGTGACGAAAGGCCCATCATCAGATTAATCAAAGTAAATCCCAGATCAGTATTCATCAGACTACTAATCCATAACAGGATTAGGCAGTTCCGAGATGCGTCCCCACTGCTTTGATGTCTGTATTTCATGTCTGTACGTAAAATATCTGTGGTATTTTGGGCATTCCCCTTGCCAAATGATTTCTTGTACTGTGAGGCAGGGCTCTACAAACCCACTTGCCCGCTTACCTGGGGCAAGTAAGAATCATGAAAGGGCAAGTGAATTTTGAAGTCACTTGCCCAAAAGGTCAAGTCAATTCCATCATATCTATCATGAGAACAAATGAAAAAATCAGTTGATATAATGCTCACAGTGCAAGTACATCTTTAGCCATGGCTGATGAATATCAATGTTGCAAATTTAATTCAAACTGTCATGAATTTTATTATTTTGTGGAAACAGAACAAGTAATATATGTTTTCGGGCAAGCGAAATATGTTTTGGGCAAGTAATTTTCAAAGAAACTTGCCCAAATGGGCAAGCAGGAAGACAAATTTTTGTAGAGCCCTGCTGTGAGGATCTGTGAAGCAGGGCTGCCAACATTGGATAATAGTTGAGAGTGAGATTTGGTTCCCTTCTCTGTCTGACCCAGGTTTTGGATGTAGGTACTCTTGGGTGCAGATGATGGGAAGATGCAACAAGCAAGCATCCAAACAGAATTTATTGTCTCTGTTGCCATCTTCATTGTCATTACGGCTGAAAGTGTTCCAGTACCATATAAACATAAAGAATTCATGTGTTGTGCGTATACGGTATGGTACAGGCCGGTCATGTCAGGGTATCGATGCATATATAGCCTTGCCCCGCTAGGCGCGGATCAGATCTTACCACAGAGATCCTATAAATTAATCTCCATCTTACATACGCACGCGCTTGAAATGAGATCGAGAGTTTTCGACAAAAGGCGAGAAAACTTTCACAAGTTTTTCAGTGCTTCCTAAATTCTTGAGTTGGTCGCCATTTTATTGAAATCTATCATTTTTTATAATAATAATTATAATATGTAGTTATTTCAGATTCGTGCGTGAGAAATTTCATGATTAGCGTGAGAGCGTGAGAAATGGGTGAAATGCGTGAGTCTCACGCTCAATGCGTGAGTGTTGGCAGCCCTGGTGAAGTGTGCACAAGGGGGTGTAACTATACACCATTGACAGTGTGAGTCATGTTCATATTAATCTGTGATAAAGTGGATAACACTAGTTGTGGGAACAGAGCAGTAGACTTTTTACAAACTGTGTGTTATTAGTATTATAATTGATAGACAGGAAGGAATGGGATTGCAGAGAGAAAAATATTTGCAACTTAAACAGGACATGCATGTGTGAATATACAGTAGAAATATGCAATATTTTTCAGAATCACTCACGCTACATGTTTCTCATGCAGACATTTGTATTGCACACTATGCTGTCTTTTTTGCACCATCACTTTATGAACATTGAACTTTGAGATTAATTTTGTTGTGAATGAATTCATCATACATGTACATATTGGATGCTAGTCAAGTGGCAATTAAATCTGTTTATACCATCTGCAATCATTATGGATTCTTTAACTGTTTGGAAGAATGAGGTAGGTCATGATTATGATTATTTTTTATGTTTTGATAAACATGTACTTTATTCCCATTAATTCCCATACTTAATTCCTAAGTTGTTGCCTTGGATTTTATAACAGCCAAATGGGAGGGGTTGTGATGAGGATGTAGTTTTTATTTCCATATTTTCTTTCATACTTTCAATATTTCTGAGCCATTACCATTCCTTTAGATAAAGTGTAATCATATGGCTTTAAAAATTGCTAAAAGTTTCCATAAGCATTCATACTTCAAGTTTTTGTATACCTGCAAGAAAAAAAGATTTTTTTTTTTGTCTATATTTGAAGAGTTTGAATACAAAAACTGATATATCCATTTCTGTCAAATTGAGATATTTGCAATTAAAGATCAAGAAAAATATAAAGAAAATAATAAAAACATTTATGCTACTTTTGACCATAACTTCAAAAATATAGTGTAACTAGTGTTGTATGTACAATGTACATGTGTGTTGGATATGATATGAACATGGGAGTAGGACCCTTTCGGCAATGTCATTTAGTTGCTGTCTTGCTGAATGACAAATATGCTCTATTTAAAGCCCTCTAGATATTTGACTCCTACAGAAAAGTTAGACCAAATAGAGACTGAAACAAAAGCTTTATTAATTAAACAAGATCTTGGATAATGCCAACTGATGCAGATCAGTGTGTTTAAGTTTTAGACTTGAGGAATGTCCCAATATTCAATTGCATTTTTTCTTTTGTTATTGCACATGTTAATATGCAAATCGTTCCCATTATATTAGAAGTCATTTTTTATTTCAAAGCTCACTTGCAATAGATAAGTGTGAATCATTACCACTTGAATGAACTTTTTGAACATTGATCATATTAATTGTGACACTCTGTAAGTTGTGACCCCTGAGGTTTTGTATGTCATCATAGAACAAAGTCACTTCTCTTCAGTTTAGTTTAAAGGCTATGTACAGTTTTGGAAACTCATCAAAAACTTTCCAGATTTCTTTGCTTTTGAGTTGAAAAATGGTAATATAATAGCAAAAATAAGATGCTATGAATTTGTCTCTTGTTTTTTGAGTATTCAGTTGGATGAGGAAAAACCTATGATGTGAATTATTTTCCTCCTCAAGTTGATTAATAAACAAACAAGGGATAAAAAAAATAGTTTATTGGTAGTTGTTACTGGATCAGAGATATAAACTCTGGTACTGTTGATGTGCCCTTCACAGCAACTGCATGTGTGTAAACCCTATGAGGGCTCAGTGTGTCTGACAAACTCAGTGTCTCCAAACTAAGTGCTGGGGTCATTTAAAACAGAGCTTTCAGGGTAGAAGGTTCTAGCATATGGCTGTTACACAGGCCTCTACAAAAAATTTTTTCTTCACTTGCCCTGTCGGGCAAGTGAAAAAAAAATTTGGTTGCCCTCAAGGAAGAACAACTTGCCTGAATTTTCTTTTTATTTCCTTTGTTTTTATCTCATTTTTTTCCAGTAGTAAATATTTTAAATAGGGCTTAGTCATTCAAGGTTTTTGCACAATGTTTAAAACCCATTTTAGTAAGAAAAAAAAATGAAGACAGCGGTAACTGTTTAAAATAGATCTACAATAATGTTGGATAAAAAATAAAGAGAGCCTAAAATCCTTCCTCACAACTGCCAAAATATAGTTAAAATTCATGCCTCACACCTATGAAATGTCCTTCCAATGTCCAAGTTCTCTTAAAAGTGGTTTAATTTGGTTGTTTACTCAAAATAAAAAGAGAAATTATCACTTCCTTCTTCGCTCAGAAAGATCGACTTTTGAATGGTACCATGTGATGTTAAGTACATCAACCAACACGAAAACACATATGTGGGAATGTACTAATTATCGTACGGTAATGACGGCATATTTTTACACTCGATCTTTCTGATCCAAGACGGAACTGATATCATCTCTTCTCGTTGTTAGTAAATGACCAAATTAAACCACTTTTAAGAAAATATGGACATTGGAAGGGCATTTCAAAGGTGTGAGATGTGAATTTTAGCAATGCTTTGCCAGTTGTGTGGAAGGATTTTTCTCTACATTTTTTAAACGGTTTCCCGTTTTGCAAAAGTCCGAGTCCGAGTCCGCAATGGTCGAGTCAGTTTGGGATCTAGTGAAATGCGACACCGCGGCAAATTAGCGTTTTTGTTTTCAATAATGCAGCCTCCACAGATCATTTTCGGACAATAAGTGGATATAAATTTAGCAATAAATCATGGTAATCTTACTTCAGTTTCTCTGGTTTTTGCCGGTTTGAGATAATATGGAAATTGTGACTGTTTCCACCTTTCTGTAGGCTAATTTGATTTTGAATGCTTTTATTGTAAAAATCACCACTTGCCTGATCGGGCAAGTAAGTTTGACATTTGCTTGTTCGCCAATGATTTTTACTTGCCCGGGCAAGCGGGCAAGCGGATTTGTCGCGCCCTGTTACATGTAATAGCTGTGATCAAGCGTTTCTTTCAGATATTTGCACTAAATTTACCAGAAATCATGGATGGAATATCAAGTGATCTCATACATTTACATGTAACTTTTGGTACAAACAGAACAATGGACATGTTTTATGCCACTTTTATTTGGCTACCAAAAGTCTACAAGAGCTTTAAATAATTCATTCCACTTCAAGTGGACATACATGTATATACATTTTCATAAGGCAGTTATTCTTTGGCACATCCACAAGGTAATTTGTCATACTTTAAGTGTGTTGGTTCAAATGAAGATACATGTATACGTGTAGGTTCTAAATCTGATAAATTGAGGTGTTTTGTTTAGAAGGTAGTAAAAACAATGGTTTCAAGATTGTACTTCTGTATGTTTTGGTCCACAACAGAAATGGTTGCAAGAGCAGGGAACTCTCGAAAAAGAAGTCAGTACAGTCAGACCTGTCTTAGCAGCCACTTTCCTATAGCGGCCACTAAAATTGGTTCCCATGAAGATGAATTATGTGTTTACGATCCTGTCTATAGCAACCACCTGTCTTTAAAGGCTGCAATCTTTGTTTCCCTTGGGTGGCCACTATAGACTGTATGTTTTTAAAACAGAGACCTTGCTGATGGAAGTGCTCATACTGCTTTACAAAGAAAGGAAGAAAAGGTGTGTAGTGAACACAAAGTTTGAAATTTTGAGAATAATTATTGTGATAATATGAACTGCATATGCCTCAATCACCAGCACATGAATGAGAGTTGAACACATGTAGAAATATCAATGCAACTTGCCTCAAGAAATATCCCTCTTTTGCAGACTGTAAACAGAGTTTAATATTAAATGCATTAGCCCCATTTTTCGTAGGGAATGAGGTTGAAACAAGCCCTGTTGATGTCTGAGGCCGTGCCTGTGTTATTTTAACACACATTCCGCATGATTTTCCATGTATCTTGAGGCACGGTCGATATTAGATTTCATTGTGATAGACAGGTCTAGAACATCTGTATTTCCAAGACTTCATTCTAACAAAACACGGTGTAAAGTATATATGAAAAAAGATAACATTTTCCAGAGTATTTGTTTTTTTTTAAATCTAAATTTTCAGCCAAGTTTACTTTTACATAAATGTAGGCATATTCCTTATCCATAGCAAACATGGAAGGGTAAGTCAAAGATATTTGGTCATTTTGATGACTCATGAATGCGTGTCAAAGTGATATGGGGTTATGAATGCTAAATGTACCAGTTTACTTCATCTTTTATAAAGTTACCATCTGTAGTCATTTTTTTAATGTCATCAGACATACAGAATGATTTGGTCCAGTATATGGGACAAGCTAACCTGGACTTGCCTAAAGACAAAGTCAAACCAGCTTTAGTATAGGAAGACAACCTGTCTGCAAAAAGACCACATTTTTTGTTTCTTGAACAGCCTTTTTTATATTCAAAATTTGAAATGTAAAACGTAATAAACAAACCAGCACATATTATAGACCACCTGCTTATCTTAACCCTTTTCACTTTTGCAGTGATATTTTACCAAAACAAAGCAAAACAAAACAAAACAAAACAAACAAACAAACAAACAAACAGACAAAAACAGAAGAAGAAGAAGAAAAAAATGGAAGCTCAGTGATGTATCCAAACTTTGGATTCAGCAGGGGGGGGGGGGGGGGATAATCTCAAGCTTACATCGATCTATGGCTTGTAAGCAACTTTTTTAAGGCTCTTGTTTAAGAATCTGTAGTACATCTAAAGAGCAATCTTACAACAATTGACAAATGAAATGTAACATTAAGGCTGCATTTTCTGTGTTGGAAAATCTCGGGTAGGGTGAATTGTCCCCTTGCACCCCCCTTCAAACACACGAGTAATGAAGCTACCTGTAGTTGTGCACTTGAAACAGAAACAACTGGAAACATGCTCTGCACTGCATTCACAAAGCTCTTAACACTAGCATGTGATGCCACATTGTTCTAGTTACATATATGACCTCTTTTGCTTTTCCCCAAATCAAGTTTGTTGGCCACTAAATCTCTCACCAGATACATACATACATAGAGCTGAAGAGATCCATGTCTTGTTCTAGATAGATCACTTACTTCCAGTAAAGCAGTGCTAAAGGCATAATGTGTACATTTACCAAAACAGGAGATACATACATGTAGTAAGAGTCAACCTCAGATATCAACAGAAATTGTAAACTGGAAATTTTACAGGCTAGAAAGAAACAAAACAAAAATGTTGCAATAGAAGTGAGATATATATGCTTTAAACAAAGGGTGCTTGAACATTATTTGCTCCACCACCAACTTCTCCTGACCTTTTTGGGGGTAAGGGTATTAGTGCTGCAATGTTTTCGATTAATCATAGCACTTATAAATGCTTACTTATTGTTATGCTCAGTTTTGTATTTGGTTATTGTAGGATATTTACCTTGGAGCTTGTTATATAAAAACCAGAATTTTGGGGAATAATGTGGTTAAACTAAAACAAGATGTGTGCGCAAATATAGGTAGCTTTCAGATATTTCATGGCCTGCATTTGTGATTAAATCTAACGATGGGTCAGTTTTTGTATACCCATAGATTTTGTTCATTCAATTTGCATAGTACGCCTCCTCCATTTAAATACCATTAACCCTATTTTAATTCCACCTGTATGAAGTATAATTTGCAGAGAATTATCACCCTTGTTTGTCTAGCGGGCATTTGGTAGTGGTTTGTTATTACTGCAAATGGTCGTGGTCTGCGAAAGATAATTGGGTTTAAATTCATCCAAAGGACTCTGTATTGATTGCCACATCTCGCGTTACTGGACATAGGGGAGTGTTCATGTAGTAATGGCAGGGGCTGGATGTTAAGCTGTAATAATAGTAAATACTGTATATGTGCAGCGCATTGCATGCATACTATGCGTTTTGTACATGTATGTATTCCTGTTGATATAGGGCTGTATTTAAACTTATCAACATACTGGTATGTGTTTTTGGGATATGCATACAATGAATGTCACGCTATGCAGAAATGATACAAATGGCTCAATATGTTTTGTGTGTTCTCTTGGCTGCGGTAATAGGGGTATTATATTTGTTCTTAGGAAGTGCCCTATCCTACCTACATGTACATGTATGGAGAATCATGCAAAATGGGAAGGAATACAAGATGGATACAGATCTAAAAGGAGAGAAAATAAGAATAGACATGGAATAAAACAGTATTAGCGGATGAAATACATATACGCTGTATGTACATGTAGGCCTACCTAGGCTGTCCTTATGTGGAACAGTCCTTAATAGCAGTTCTGATTTATTATTGTAAATTTTCGTACATGTACATATACAGAGAGAGAGAAAGAGAGAGAAAGAGAGAGAAATAAATGTGGAGGGAGGGAAGAGAGAAGGAGAGAGAGGGAGAGCGGGACAGTGGACACAAGTGACAAAGAGTTAAGAGAGAAAGGGTGAGGGGGAGAAAGAATTAGAGAAGAGAGAAAGGTTTCAATGAAAATATCAGAGTCAATGCTCTCTCTTTAAAAAAGTATTGAATTAAGGAGCTAATGCAGACCGGTAGCAATAGTATCAAGTAAATTATCGCTCAAATTAATCCTATTTTGATGAATAGATTTTATATTGCATCAGTGGTTGGCATGGTAACCAGCAAGTTCACATTGTTATTACTTGTGTGTTCAGATGCTATCAAGGTTTATGTTGACATACAGTGTATATAGGGTCAATGATACAACAGATGCATAGTGTTGATGAAGGTGATAGAGATGCATATGCACCTTAGAATAATATTCCAAATTTTAATCATTCATTTCCCACATGCACATTGTATGCATATGACTTTGATACATGTACTTGTATCACCTTGAATCAGTGGATGACAATAAATAAAAAGAAATATGATATATTCAAACTATCAAATAGTCCCTAAAGGTGCATTCACTTATCAAGCAGCAAAACCCCATGGTTTTTTAGAGTGTTTACATTTGGCTTGGTAAATCACATCACTTCATGTGATAATGAGATGCGTGTGTGGTATGCCTCAGTGTTAGTTCATGGTCAATTTGAAAGAGATTTTTTTGCCAAAAGCTCCACAGACTACACCAGTACTCATGATGTTATGTTTTGTGTAATTGCATTAGAATTTGATAGGTTCACATCTTTTTGCCATCAGAGGGCACAAAAGATAATTTTCCCATGGCATTTCTTTCCTTCTCATATACATGTACATGTACCATTCATTTGTGTGCAAAAACCCACATACAGTAGATACGGGGGTTTGCTGCTGCATTTATGCAAACAAGCCTTTATAGACTTTCTTCACAAATCGGGTAGACTTACATGTGTATGTACTTGTAAATGTACCCCTGTATTAAATGTCTCAAATCTTGACGAGTGTAAAAGGTATGTACATGTATGTGATTGTGCACTTGAAGTCATATCTTATTCATAAAGAGATAATGTACATGTATATAAAACATTGACTGCTATTTAATACTAAGCCTGAGATAAATCTTACAAGGGTTTATGGAATTTTTATTATATGGAAATCAAATTATGCGCAGCAGGTAAAAATTAATTCGATGTGTGCAATATTCTCAGTCCTTTAGACCTAAAGATGTTTAGAATTTGATGATGTAATATTAACTCCATGCAAATTTTAGAATTGATGATGTAATATTAACCCCATGCAAATTTTAGAATTCAAGGTAATAATGTGAAAACATACAATGATGTTGAACACTTTTAAAGCAGATGCTTAAAGAGAAACATTGGTGCATATGAAAAGATGACACCAAACTTGTTTCAGTTTGGTTGAAAGTTATTGGTGGAACACCAGGAACAGTGGTCTTGTAACTACATGTAGGAAATCCAGGATCAAAACCAAGTTGATGCACTATTTAGTTCCCTGTGGTGAGGCATGAATCATTATTACCAAGTCTGTTGATTAGTATTTAAAGCTGTACCTCTGGTTGCTTACTTTGGAGAAGCACTATACAAGTATCTTTCTCTTAGAAATCAGGTAATACAGTAAAATCACCATCATTATCATTGATAATTTAATAATAATGATATTCTACTCTTGTATTATTTGTATACCGACATAAACTCTGTATGCACTAGCAAAGGCTTACTTCCAACCATCGAGTGATCACATCGTCACGTTAACACTACATTTCCTGAATTATAGGCCGTAAATTCCCGAAAGGTAAGGTGTATTCATGAAATACATCTCTCTTATCTACAAAGTGTAAGGTTTGAGCAGTTAATATTCGTTAATTTGCTGTAGCTTTTTCATAGAGTGTCAGATAAACTGGACCCAACACTTCATATATTTTGTGCCTACCATTCACGATTGGTCATGTAATGTGACAGTGTGACATGAATGTGATCACCCGATGGTTCGAATTAAGCTACTTCCAAAGGACTTGTAATATTATTGATAATGACTGATGACACTTATTTTCTTTTTCCCTGTCCGTAGCTTGTTGGTGGTAACTTTGACTTGGAATCTAACTTCATCATCCAGGAACCAGACAACATTGGTCACCTGGTGGACATGCTGGAACACTGCTCGGTCACTCTTCAGGTGAGATAAACTGACCAAGTGCTTTTGGACTTAGGTCACTTTAGGTACTTGTAGCTTAGCGAAATGAAATGGAAACAATGCAAACAGCAATATCCATTTTGCATTCTGGACGCATCTTACCTTGCCGTTTTCTATGCTACCTTAGTGGACATGCAAGAACACGGCTTGGACACTCTCAGGGTTAGTCATGGACCACTGCTCTCAGACACAGTAAAAAAAATCATGGCTATTCATTGTAACAAAGAAGATATGTTTATGTGTGTTTGTGTTTGGTTGTGGAAGAAAACAGGCTGTAAATGTAAATAATGTACATGTTAATGCATCAACCTGTGTGCAATCTTAATCATGCTTTGACATTTTACCTTCAGTAAAGTAAAAACATCGCTTATCAATTAATTACATCTTTTTATTGAAATAATTACACTCTGGGATGATACATATTAAGAATATATACAGTTACCTCAATGAATTTACTAGTAAAAGGATGTGGTTCTTTTGTTGATACCCATATGATGTTGAAATGTACTTCATTTATTACTAGTAACTTTGGCATAATTTATAAAAACCTACAGTGTAAGGTACATGGACAATTCATACAAGAGTTGATATGAGCTGAATGGTTTCTTTATCCTGTAAAAGAGATCACTGCTGTTGGCAAAAAGTTAGAAAGGAGAAGAAGAAGAAAAAAAAAAGATCAACCCGATGGATTTTTTGCTCATTCTTATTTTCTACCACTCATTCTTATCTGGACAAGTTCATGAATTGAATCTCTGTGTTAGGCATTCCCTGACCGAAATTTGGATGAAGACACAGCATGAAAAGAAATCAGCCGTAACCGTCACTCACCCCCAAATCAAAATCTGGCATGCTGAGATGGGTTTGATTGAATGTTTGTCTCTGGTTACATGATTCTTCTATCCTTCCCTTTTCTCATCTTGCCGTACGAAAGGCCGAATCCAATTAGGGTCCCAGATATCGTTGTCAGCGAGATTTACGCGCCATCCCTTTTTCCGCTCGCCGAATCCTAAAAGAAAAACGGTTCAATCTTGGGCTCGGCGTCATGGTTACTTTGTGATATTTTGTGATGAGAGTGGACTTCCATGGAGGAGCGGGAAAAGATCTGTTGTGACGGTTTGTCTCTTCGTAATGAATTCTGTCAGACCTGAGGTACGACCTGTTAGCCAGAGATCAGTTCATCAAGGCCTTGTTTGTGCAGCTTGGATGAATCTTAGAGTACACTACACTGCTAGTGGTTGATTCATTCAGCATTGTGGCTTTGCATGAGACATGTTCATTAACATTTTCCTTCCTGTGTGTAATTCCAAGGGTGCAGTTAGATAATGATCAGAGAAATATGATTACAGCTATTCTAGCTATTTCTGGAGATGACCACCAAGTCACCGACAGAAGAGACGTGAATTTAGGTGCCTTCTCTGTATGATGTAAAAGATACTATTGAAGCTTGTGAAGCTTGGAAGCCTTTTTTTTTTTTATAAGTCCCACATAGTAAATGTGAGATGATTTTTTTTTTGTACAATAGTTTGTCTAATTTTGATTTTGCTAATTTCTCTTTCCAGATCCCTTTCTATGCTCTCAGATTTTTAAACAAGCTTTCCAGATATTTCATTTCATCCCAGCATTTAAAAATGCTGTTTAAAAAAAAAAACACGAAAAAAACAAACAAATAGATACATGTATCACCTTAAATACAATACCAACATTGCATACATTTTTGTTCATGTCTGTCCCTTTTACCTCTGCTACATGTATGAACAGTGTCCCTCACTTATATTTGAAGTGCATAGTTATTTCTCATCAGTTATTTCTAGGTGCTTTACTCTCATGTATATGTGTGAGCAAGTTTTTCGGATACGTGAATATAAAATGATAAAAATAATGGAATAAAAATGATTCATTTAAAACAATACTGCAATGTAAAATCATTGGTTGTAGAGCACCTGTTGAAGTACAGGTTACATTCCAATTTGCTGTTCTATTGTTGTAGTAATGAATTCCATGAAGGGCATATATTAAGCAGATTTGGGTATCTTTCATACCTCTTGTGATTGGTTATCTGAAGCATGTATTTATCTCCTACAAAGAATTCCCTTAACACCTTTAATTGCAATAGTAATTTTAGCCTTCACTAAACCCACCTGATGCCCAAACACCCATATTTGTGACACCTGCCTTGCAGCCTGTAGAAGTGACAAAAAAGCGTGAGGTGTATTCAGATTAAGGTTGCATTCACTCTTTACCTAGGAAACCAATGCAGCAAAATGAAACAGACCTTTTAAGAGTCCTGATAGAAATTTAGGGTAATTGTACTCACTTAAAAGAATTTTAGCTATTGTGATTATTTCTTTTAAGAACTACATGTAGTTTATTTTAACTGTAAATACTACAAGCAATGCACCAAGGGAATTCAGCTGATATTTTGGAGCAAGAGCCTTGAGCTTTTGAGTTGGTGGATACCGATGCAATAGAAGACACCATTCAATATTGCTTTTATCTGTGCATTATGAAATACAGAAATGTCAAGCACACTACGCTTTTTCGTTTTATTTTGCTGTCACTTTTTTGTGTGTGTGATGATCTGTATCTTATGGAAACAATGTGTTATGCAGACGATAAATTCCTTTAAGTGTGAACCTGCTCCCCTATATGTACATGTCTAAAACACCATACAGACTGGTCTCTGGTCATCACACTTTGAGATGTCAAAACTAAAGTGAGGGTGGTGTGATGAAATGCAGTATGATCTCGATCATCACACTATCAGTGAAGTGATGATTTATGGGATGAAGCTTGACCATAAACTTTAGGATCACCACTACAAAGACACAACGTTTATCCTCAGACATCAAATCATGAGGTGTGAAGAGTATTTATGTTCAATTAAAATAAATCAGGATCCTCTCACTTGAAGCTGAGAAATGTGTGCTTTATGGGAACATGCCATTGAAGACTTTCCACTACAAAATCAAAATACTGTAGTCCCACATGAAGACTATGGATGAGGTGCTGCAGACATCACACGTAGGGGTGTGAGTCGTTTGGTGGAGGTGGTGAGAAGAAATATTATTGGGATCATCGCACAGTGGGGCCACAAAGGAGGGATTGGGAGAAGAGCAGTGAGCCCTACATGATTAGAAACATGTAATTTGAGAAGATCATAGCCTTTGAGTACTCTGATTATAACTTGTTTACCCACTCATCTTTATATGGAGAAAGAAGAATAAAATTTCTATAAAGAATAAAAACATTCTAGTGGAGAAATGAAATTTTACAAGATTATACCGATGGTGCAACTCAAATTAGAAATTAACACCTCAGTAGAGATAGTTTTATGAAAAAAGAACAGTCATAAACACTTGGACACTTGTATATTTGATGCTTGAGAAGGTTAAAGACCTTTTACACACTGTTACAATATCATCTTTTCTAATCAACTTTGTAACTCTTCAGATATCAGGTTTACATCTAAATGAGTTATGAAGTTTGTCAAAGTTGAAACTCTGTTTCCTCCACTCCACAGTTATCCTCTGGATAAATGACATTTACTAGATTAGGGGTTTTCCTTTTTTTGCCAAGTAATGATGGGAGATTGTAAATCTGATAATGACGAACCCTTTTTTACCCGACTCATAAGTATTCATGTTGAATAATTTGAAGGAAAAAAAACACTTTTGAATCCCTATTTCAAGTGCAGTTTTTCTTAGAAAATGTGGAGAATTAGGATGAGCACAAGAAGCAAGATTTAAAAAAAATACTTGTTTTCTTTAGCTGGTTGAGCATGCTATGATTTCAGAATATTATGCTGCATTTTCCATAGACCCTAGCCCATGTTATTACGGGCTTGGTATTCATTTGGTTAACCAAGTTGTTGTTGGTTTGGTTTTACTGTTCGTAAAGATATGTTTCAGTGAAGTCTAGCTGTGATCTGAACCTGAAGAAGAAAGGAGAACTTATGATTATTGCATCTGTGTCCGTAATCTGATGAACTTGAAAATGAGGGAATGATAATCAGCATAAGATATGAACACACTGTAGGGAATTTACAGAATATGTATTGTGTGGTCATAAGACTGCACTAGGTGGCTAGAATCAGGAATCTAAAGTTAAAAGTGCATCACAAACAACTGATATACATGTACATGTAAATGTATTTGTAAGTTGTTGTTTTTTTTCAGGGGGGGGGGGGGGGAAGGGAGGGGGTTATACTGTTTGAAAAATGGGCTTTTGTTGGACTGTATTCATGATTGCTTGGGGCAAATGTAGCATGAATGTATATTTTATTTTAATTGGAGACTTGGTTGAGATTGAGGTCAAGATTTATGAAATTTCTAATTTTGGCCAAAAATGTACATGTCTGAAAATGTACCATCATGGGCATTTCAAATTGGCATGTTTGCAAGTATCGAAACTTCTTCCCAGGACAAAAATCCTATTGAGTCCCCATTGGAGATGATGGGTAAACAATCTGGATTCAAATAATAATAATGATAATGATAATAATGTATTGTATTTATATAGCGCAGTTTCCATATAACACGTTCAAATGCGCTTTATGATGAAATTATTAATGAAACAAGTGAGTTTTTAGATGTTTTTTGAAGACATTGAGAGATTAGAAATGACAAACTTTTTTTTATAAAAATTGACACAAAAAAGGATTAATGTAGCTGGACATGAGTATGCATTTATGAAAGAAAAATGAAACAAATGGCAATACACTTTCCATCTATTCTACCGCTTCTTCGCTATTTGCCATTGGACCCCATGGTTTGCCCAACAGCAACTGCCATTTAAAACCCCAATTTCCTACCTGCATTCTGCATTTAAAATTCCATTTCCCCCTCCTTGTTGGTCTCTTTTTGTGTGTGGTGGTCAATCGATACAGTGATTGCTACCTCTTGTTGTCAAGCTGACCATCCATCCATCTGACCCAAAAGGGTGGACTGAAGAGGAGGTGTGGAAGTGTGATAGTCTAGCTTGTTCAGACCCTCCATGTTCATGTACTTTACCTCTTTTTGATTGTGCATTTGAGGGCAAGTCTACCATGATATCAAGTTGACTGTTGTAAAAGCATAACAGGGAGATTAAAAACTCAATAAAGGTTTGAAGATAATCTGACAAAGGATAAGAAAGTAATGGAATTTTAAACTTGTAATTGATCAAATTCTAATTTGCAATTCTTTGACATTTTGAAAACCTCTCTAATTTGTATAAGATGCTCATAGAGTTCTCCTGATTACTTGAAGTAGGCACCGTTCATTTTAACCCATTCGTGACAGGAATTATTTAAAGCCTAATTTGATCAGCTTTTATTCTTCAAATTGGCAACACCAACATTTTTCTTTTATTGCTACATTTTTCTTATAAAACATCATGTATCTGAAATAAATATAAATTGACAGAATGTATGATGAGAAGTCATAAAGTTGCCAATTTGCAGGGAAAAACAGTAATTTTAACATTTTCATCGCATTGCCAATTTAAGGATTTTAATGCTTATTTTCCTTTTAAAAAATTTCGGCATCATACAACAAATATTGATGCAACAAAAATGGGCACAGTAAGTGTAGAATTTTTTGCTCTTTCTGCTCATGTATTTGGTATGATTTTTAGAGCTTTGCATTAAAAGTTATTAGACCAAACCACATAATGTGGACCCTCTGTCATGAATGGGTTAATACAGTGTATGGTATAAATATGCATGGTTTGTAAAATCTTCAGGGCTCGTTCACACATGCCATGGCAAAGCGGCATAAAATTCTGTAGATTTTTTTTTTTTTTTTTTTTAAAGCATAGTCCTCTTTTACAGTACATGCAAGTAAATAAATCTACTTAACATATATATTTACATGTGCTCTTCTTTCAGAGTTTTGTTGCTTCATTCCTTCTACTTACTATGCATTTCGTATGCCAAAATCCATCTCTATTTTTGAAGAGATTTACCGTGAGTCCATGACACATGTGAACAAGGCTTGAATGGTGCATAGGGGTTGCACATGTATTTTATTTTAGGAAGTAGCTATAATCACCAGAATTTTTAATAGTTCAGATTAATTACTTACACTTTGTGTGATATATGGCTGTAAGTATCATCTTGCTTTGAATGTAGAATTTTCTGAGTTGATTGTTTATAAGGAATTTTGTCTTATTGTATTCATTGTATTTATTAGGAAAGAGAAAGAAAATTAATTTCTCCCCAGAATATCATTTTGACCATCACTAAAAGCATTGAACATTAGGCAAACAGTATTTTATTAATAAGCTTCTGAAATGAGCACTAGAGTCATAACTTATACAGCACAGAATAAGCTCTTCACCTCCATTTTAATACATCATGTACGTGCACTTTCCCATTCTGAACTCTACATGCACATGTTGGTAACGTTTTTTCAATCAATGCCCAGTGTTGTATATGGTAGCTCAACTGGAATGTTGCCATGGTAATGGCTAGCAGTCATGGAACCAAACTTGACAATTTTGTCATGTCTTAAGATATTACCAGCTGAATAAAAGCAAAAGACTTGCTTTAGTCTATAATAGTCTATAATGATTTTTATAGCAAAGTATGCACATGTATCACTTTTCAAAACATACTATACGAGTGCATTCACCTTTTTGCCAGTACGTGTTTGTGTCATATACGTTGTACTGTACATGTACCTGTCTTGTGTATACAGTACATTTACATGTATGTACACATGTAATTTATGCACTGTGTGCACTATGTGAATTACCACATCTATTCTTATCCCATGCAAACTTCAAATAAAAAGGAATTAATCACAAAAATCCAAGTTGTATTTCTTCAAAATACGTAATTCATCCTTTAAATTGGTTGGTAATTGAAGAGGACAAAGGGAAAGAACAATGCTGTGTTCATGCCAGCAACTAAGGTTTCAATTGGTTTCAATTGGACCAATTGACCCATTGAATACCAATTGAAATACAAATTGACCCATTGAACTCATAATTGACTACCATACGTAACAACTTTTACATGTATGTAATTATATGAGCTACTTGTAATCCACTCAACAGGTCTGCCACTGACGCCAGACCTGTGGACTCCTTGTGAAACATAGAAACTAAAAATAACCAAAAATATTCTATTTTTCTGACATCCTCCTTACTTGTTATTAGTACAAAGAGTGTTGAGCACTCATGGGAAGTTTGCGTGTAAGCTTACAAAAACAACAAAATGTACACGTTGTACTTCACAATTGCACATACATGTACCTTTACATGTAGACTGGTTGAGGAGGTACTTGTATATATGTTATGTTTAACTCCTACGGTCTTCTCTTCGCACCAGTGCACATTTGGAACCACCTTTTCTTCGCATTTTTGCACAGTCACACTGTGTACTATTCATACTAAAAAAACACCCAATTGCACGTGCACATCCGTGCTATGCATTGTTCATGTGGCTCATACGCTCAGTGTTAGCAAATGTGACTTCATAGAAAAGCTTGTAGACTAGTTGCAGTATGTCAATTCTGGTATGATCCTGGAAAGCTTATTGAAACATCTATGAATATAAAATACTTGCCACAAGCATAGGAACAAAAAAAGAATGCCAAGTATTTGTTGAAAAGGCTAGAATTGAACAGATATTTACAATGTACATACTGAAAATACATGTTTGAAAAAGGGTATCATGCAGACAAAGAACATTAAAGACGCTAGGTCGTGGGCTTTCATGGGGAATGGATTATAATTTGCTGACACCAGACACTGTGAAAAATACCTGTAATAGAGCTACATTTCTGGAGCACAGCAAAAGAAGCTGTCCCACCACAAACATTCTTTGGCCTGCTTCGGGCATTCTCGGGCCAGGGAAAATGAGATAATGACTTTGTCATATGGGGAAAGGGTGAAGTATACAGAGCATTACATAAGGTCTGTTGGTCATAAAACTCACAGTGATGGACAACACCTGTTACTGGGTAAGCACCCATGGTGTCAAAATTCCCCATGAAAGCCCACGACCTAGCGTCTTTAATATACATGTATAAATGAGTTAGATGTGATAAGGAAGCTTGTAAAAATCTCTATAATTTTGCTACACAACATTTACATGTATCTTCCAAATGTTAGGTAAAATGTTATAGCCTTCTGAGATTACAGTGTCCTTGTAAATCCAGGAAAAAGTGCCCCTGCCAAAATAATGCAATGCGCAGGGGGTTTACAGGTGAACACACAGAAGAGTTAAAGCATGATCTGGGTTAACCTCCCAAGTCGACTCCAGCGCTCTAATGGTCCATGGGAGCATACTCAAATGTTTTGGCACTCTTTTCCTTTTAGTCACTTACTAAGCAATGGGGGTCAGGTACTCCGAGATAGTGCCTTCTTAGACCTTCCCTAGCCTTGGTCGCAAGGGTAATCACTGCTCTAGATCTGACAGTGTTGCAGGTCGAGCATGTGGGTCTGTTTCAGATATGAAGGGATGGTTTCACCCCGTCTTCTTTTTAACACCTTGAAAATTCAAGCCATGCATACTCTGAAATCAATGTTTATCAGCACTTGGTTGGCCTATACAGTTGAAGGTCAGGGATGGTGACATTCACTTTACTGATCTAGAAACTCAAGAAACTTCAGGAAATATTAAAGAATGTCAAGTTTGTGTAATTTTTTCTTTAATGATTTGATTCTTCTATTTTTCAAGAATGCTCAGAAACAAAATTGAATCCCTAATTATTACTAGCAAGAATAGAAAAAGTGATTTTCATCCTCAGTTATTCTTTGGGTTGACTCTTTTGCTTGCAAACACTTACTCCTTGACCTGTCCAAACCTTTGCATATCTTCCTCTATTTCAAATGAATCCTTACTGCTGGTTCATGGTGTCTTACACGTATGCGTGAGTTGAAATCGCATTTTAGGTCAGTCAGCTCTGGCATATTTAAGTGATGGGAAGTCAATTCAGTTGAACCTGACGTAAGGCGAGTGTAGCCTTGAGTCAGATGAATTTTCTTGTCCACGCTGATATATTTCTCTTTCTGTATTTATATAAAGGAAAGGCCATTTTGAAAAAGTACAACTCCACAAAGAAATGTTTAGATCTTTTTGCCATTTTTCCTCAACATAAATGAAAAAAGAAAAAAAAAATTGGCCCAGATGATTAGGGAAATAAGAATGATAACTTTTCAGTAACCATGTTGCCATGAAGAAAGAATATGTAGGAGGAAATGGGAGATAAATAGAGAGCTGAGGGAAGAGAAGAGAAGAGGAGAGAAGGGGAAAGAGGAGAAGAGAAGAGAAGCGAAGAGAAAGGGAATGGAGAATCAATTCTACTTGGCCTTTTGATGCAGTTTCCTTCATAATTATTGGAATAAAAATAAATTTTCTACACTTATGTAAATTGTTCAGGTTATCAGGAGTTCATTTTTAGGGAATTAAATCTATATATACGTAACACTCGCGTCACTACTTATATCTTAATGTCAACAAGCAGGAAATATGCTGCCTTTTGATTTTGTATACTAAGTATGATATTGCAGTTACATGTTTGTATTGTGCACTGAGCTTGCATGATCCATACACACAAGCATGGAAAGATTGAGGGAGAGATGTTTAGTTTTGGAGCCATAAAGGAAATTAGAACTGAAAGAGAGAAAAATGAAGAAAAGATTCATGGAAATGTCAGGGTATTACTAATGTAAACAGCAAAAGGTCATTTACATGTAACCATGCCCTTTCCTTGTACAAAACAGAGGGGTGGGTGGGAGGGGGAGTGGGAGCTTTGCTAGCAATTTTACAAATATTTGGAAAGCCATTGTTAAATTCATAACAGTTCATTTTAGCTTTTAGTTCATATTTGTCATTTTGAAGATATTGAGAACTTTCAATATTCTAGAAATACAATACCAGAAATGAAAATTTGGTCAGTCATGATAAATGCTGATTTAAGCCAGAATACATGTACATGTATATGAAAATATTATGTATCGATGGAGTTCATTTGTACTTCTCAGTATCCTTCATTTTAATTTCTTCTTAGCCTTGGAAAATGGAATACATATTGTTTATTTTCAGATTATAAGAACTTGAAGCAGGGAGTTTGGAACTAATTCCCTGTATTTCTACATAATAGTACTTCACTAGACCTCTTTAAGAAACATTTGAAAACATATTCGTATAATTTTTGATTTGCTCTTAGACTTCAAATAATAGCGCCTTGTATCCTCTGGAAAAGGTGCTATATAAATCCAGTTATTATCATTATTATTATTATTATTATTATTATTATTATTATTATAATTATCATTATTATTATTATTATTATTATTATCATTATTATTATTATCATTATTATTATCATTATTATTATTATTATCATTATCATTATTATTATTATTATCATTATTATTATTATTATTATTATTATTATTATTATTATTATTACTATTATTATTATTATTATTATTATCATTATCATTATTATCATTGTAAATTTATATTCTACATGTAAGCTCAGTTTGAGAGTACACATGCATTTGGGAATATTGATTGCATGTAAAGAGATTGTTGAAAGTAATAGTGACTGCTGTATAAAATTGGAGGAAAGAGCTGCCAAATTTGCAATAATAACCAACAGACACGCATCTTCAAGGCTTTTATCATAAATGTCATCACATCCAGTGGGAATGAAACAAATAGCAACTTCACCAATCTTTAGCTGAGATTTCATTGTTTGTTCATGTCTTTAATAACTTGTTGAAGGTACATGTATATTATTAATTTACAGAGAGGGGCAGTTCTCATAAATTGAGCTTGAATGAGTGGGTGTTGATAAGCAAGTTTTATAACTGTAATATGTAAAGATTGATTTATACAGCACTATAACAAACTAAAGAGTTTCTCTGTGCACTTTAAAGTGTAAGAAGGAACAGAATACAAAACAAGTACAATTTCATGTCCTTGAATCCTCAAGATTTATTTGACTCTTAAAAAAAAAAGATGCACATTATGATGAATAGGAAAAACATGTTACATAAAAGTCAGGGAGTCACTGAAAATTGAATTACTATGAGAAAGAATAAAAAGTACGATAAATTACAAGCAAGTAACAAAACCCTTTCAACATTATATCTTTATTAAATTCTAACTAAAATTGTCAATTCAAGGTATTAAAGGGGGTACCCAATGCTGAAACAATGTTAGTTCATTTAAAAGAGCATGAATTTATTAGCACAAAATCATCTGCCTAAAGTTTTTTAAAAAGTCCTGTTGCCAAGGAAACCCCCGAATGTGGTAAGATTTCAGGATATTTTTGACCCCTCAGCTGTGACCCAGTTTCAACTAGGTACCCACTTTGACGTCAAAATGACGTCAAAGTGGGTACCTTGTCGCGCAATTCTAGCAAAATGCGCGCAAGGTTTAATACAAATTGCATACAGTCTAGCACGCAGCACAACTGCAATACGCGAAGCTGGGTACCCACTTTTACGTCATACCTCATGTTAAAATTTTTTGTGAACTCTTGACTTTTTATGAGAAAATTAGCCAAAATGCATTGATTTCAATCATCCAAATTGTTAATGTTATTCTTCTTAGAATTCTATTCTCGATCATATATCCAAAAAAATTTACCATTGTGTAATCACTTTAAATCACAAATACATTATTACAGATTCATTATAGTTATAAGAGTTACATCCTCATTATAATTCAAGAATTAAGTAAAAATATTAAATCATAGTTGTAATAAGGACGTGAGTGATTTTATTTTTGCAAGAAATTTTCTCTGATCTTATTTTTACTTGAATGTTGTACAAAATAACTTGGTTAAGTAGTTTTTTTAATATTACATTTTTTGTGTAGTGTAATTTTTTTGCAAAGTGATGTATATTTTAAAAGAAAATCAAGGAGCCCCATCCTGGCTTATCAAATGGCTTATTAAGGTTGCTATGATGTTTTCTTGGAATATCTTCATTTCTTTCAATATTATGTACATGTAAGAGTCATGAAGATTATGTTATGTTTTGTGTTTCTGGCCAGATTTACCAATAGTCCTAAAGTGATTGATACAACATTTTATGTTTTGTATTTCTCATCAGATTTAACAGTAGTTTTTAAAGTGATTGATATAACATTTGCACATATTCATGGTTGATTTCCTTGAGGAAATGGAGATTGTTGTTTGTAAGAATCAGCAGTTTTTCTGAAAAAAGCTTTTATTGTTTTGTTTTCTACCAGAGATAATATCAACTCACAGTGGGCTTGATGACGCAAATGCAAAGACATAGAACTCAACTATTGAAAAGCAGCAATGCATGGATGTACATACTTAAGAGCTCAGTCTGCAGGGGAAATCTTTCAGGCTTGAGCTAGGTTACTGGTTATCCTCCATCATGAATGATGAAGCAATTGGGATAGATGTAGGATGGAAAAACCCAGCTTCTTTTTTTTTTTTCCTGCTCACTTAGATGCTTGAGAGCTTACCCTGCAATTGAAAATTTTCAGGCTTCGGGATATCGTCGGAACATGAATGATGAAGCATTCACAATGGGATGTAGTGAAAGATGTGCGTGACATGAAGAGTTGAGCTGTTTGTTATAAAATACTCCCTTTCAGATTTCGAGTAAAATAATCAACTTTAGGCTGTTTTTACTTTTTTCCCTTTTTTGCCCACTCCCATCATGCCAACAAACTGTAATCTACATTGGAAATGTCTCAGGCTTCAGGTCATTGGGTATCCTTGAACATGAATGAGTAAGCAATGAGGATAGGATGAAGGAGATGTAGACGTACATGTACTTGTGAATTTTAGCTGTTTATTTGCCTACATTATATTGAAAAAATCCAGTTTCTGATGGAAAAGATGACTTTTGGTGTCTTTGCTTTTTGCATTTTTCTTCTTATTGCATTGAATTGATTTATTGTCCATTATAAATCAAAATTCATTGCATTTACATGTATTCATTTTGCTTAAGAGTCACTTCTGCACTAACAAACTTTTTAAGCTTCAGGTCATTGGGTTTTGAAGGGTCGAAAAGAAGAGGGAGAAAATATTGGGGATTTTTGGTTGTATTCATGGAATATTTTGCCTGCTGAGTAGCAGAACGGCATTATCCTTTTTTAAATAATTAATGCCATTTTTGGTTTTAAGAGATGGTGCAAATACTTATTCTGATTAAGAAACTATGGTTAATCGAAAACATAATACTTAAGATTTATTGTACATGTAGGTGTCTCTTCTTTTCAATTTCTTCTGCATGGTTTGTGTCAACTGTATTGATACCCTACTATTGTTTCTTCTCAGTCTTTTTTTCTTCTTTTTTTTTCCCCCTCTGTTTCCTTTCCTTTCCCCCGTCTTGTTATCAGGAATTTTGAAATCCTCTTTTCCCTTTACCCTTCCATTTTTTCTTGTCTGTCTCTTTTTCCTTCTCTCAACTTCTCTGAAACCATCGTAGTAGCCTCTCTTTCTTGTTCGAGTTTCTTGCTTTTTTTTCCTTCTTTTCTCCTTGTCACTCTCGTCTCTTAAGCTTCTCCATACCTGTCTCCATCATTTTCCAATGCTTCACTCCATATTCCACTTCTCTCTAATGGACTTTGACTTTGACTTTCCCTAACCTCAATGCTTTAAACTCTTTGCCCTTTCTTCTTTTACTATCTTGTCCTCTTTCCTGCACAATAACCCATTCATTTGCCTACCCCTCTTCTCTATCCTTCAATTTTCCTTCCATTTTCCCTCACTTGATTGCTTGGCGAATGCCATGGTTTTGGCCCTTCCGGCACTGTTGCAGTTATATCGCAAGCATCTTTCATTTCCTAGTGGTCATATGCCTCTAAATTTTCCTTGCGTATAAATTAGTTTTAATAACGTTGCCATATTTGTTGATAATGCACAATGCAGTTATTGTATGTGACTGTATAATTGTTCCTATAGCAATGGCTCATCAAATGTTCAGGGCTGTCTAAAAGTAAACACTTAAGTGTCTCCCCATACTATACCTCGGATAATTCGCTGCGATGCATTATGGAATATTGTATTGAACTGCATTGTGAGTGTGGTGTTCAACTTTGAAAAACAGTTTCGTCTATCATTTTTTTGAATTTGTGTAAGTTCCATATTTTAACATTAACATATTCTTCACTTTGCAAAAGCAGTGAGAGTTTGTAGAGTTAGAATATTAATTTTCTTGGGATAATGAAGCAGATTTTTTGGGTTTTTTTCTCTTGTGTGTATGTGTGTGAGTGTATGCAGAAACTTGTGCAGTATGCAGGTATATGTTCGATTTTTTCCCTTTTTAAAATCATTTTGAACCACCCAAATAATTCACTGTATACGCATTATTTGCAGAAGTCATATGAATATGGATAATATTTACTTCTCAGATATGGAATGTATGCCTGTATATATCAATCATTTTAGGACAAGAAATGAATTTATTGACTACACACTGTATCAAACATTTGTATTTGATTAAAATGAGTAGAAATGCTTGAAGCACTTAAGGAAAATCCTGCCTGACCCCACAAGCAAAGTGCAAACAGTCTAATTTGGTAATGTATCAATCTATCTTATACTCTTGCCTCTCTCCCTCTCTCTCTTTCTCTCTCCCTCGCTGAACCTTTCTTCTATCCATCTCCCCCCCCTTTTTTTAACCTTTTGACTACTGTATAAGCTGAAAATTTGGAGCTGGTTTAATTTTTGCTAATTTCACAATTATGTCCTCCCGAAAATTTCCTCTCAGTGAGTGCTTGTGATTAAGTATAGGAAAATCATTCAAAACATGAAAATAATAAGTCACTAATATGTCAAAATTGTCTTGAATTGCTAAAATATCTGAACTCTGATATATTGGCTGATACATTTTTAGGCCTTCTCATTCTCTCTTGCATCTTCGCTGTTGCCCTATCTTTTAGTTTGTCTTATCTTCTTTTCCCATCTTATAAGAATTTTGTGCTGTCATGAACTGCTTTGTTGTTTTCCTTTTCCTCATTTCTATATAATTATTAGAGACTGCTTAACAGATCACAATGTCCTTTTGCTATTTGATGTCATTTTCCATGTATCTTTTCATGTTCTTTTATTTCCTCCTCTCCCTTCTATGTTTCCCTTTCCTCCTCCCTTCTCCATATACCCTTTCCATTTCCCCCTTTCTTCTCCCCTTCCCCTCCCCTTCCCCTCCTTTCCCTTCTCAATTGCCTTCCGCCTTGCTTTCCTCTTGCCTTCCCCCTTCCCTTCCCTTCTTTCTTCCTCCATCCCCTCCCTCATCTCCTCCCCTCCCCTTTCCTCTTACCCTTCTCTTCCTTTTAAAAATTGTTATGCTCTTTACAATCTCTCCTGGCCCCATCTCTCTCTCTCTCTCTCTCTCTCTCTCTCTCTCTCTCTCCCCCTCTCACGGGGCCACGGTACACCACTGCATTTTGTACTTTGCATAATATTTGTATCAGTTTTTCCTTTGTGCATTCAACTAGTACCTGCATACCGTGCCATCGTCACGGCACTGGCGCTGTTACGCGTTTGATATTACCCCAGAGGCCACGGCTGTGAGCTGGTATTAGCTTAATCTATGCGTGCACTTTTGCCAGCCGCTTAGGCCCTCATCCTCTAGGGTCGGAAGGAGAAATGGAAAGAGTAAAAAAGAAATGATAGATATGGAGATGACCACTGCCTTTGAAGAGTTTTTGTATGAGGGTCTTCTATAAAATTTTGTGATAGGGTATTCTATTAAAAGTGTTTCCTTTATTGGAAATCTCAGTTATTTAAGATGATACTGATAGTGAATTAAGGCCAATGCATATTTAGTAAGGAAATGTTCTTTGCAGAGATAGAGTGTAATACGTATGTCATATTTAGCTGCTATTTTTCTCCATTGTTTGCCCCTGGTTCATCTGCCCAATCCATCATAATCATCAATGTGAGTCTTTTTAATGTATATCAGTGATTTTGACGGAAAAAAAAAAAGAGAACAAAATGAAGTAACTATTTGCATTATGCTTTGTACTTTGACAGGATTAGCAAAATAAAGAGCTGTGGAATAATGGCCTGAAACTGATTATCAAAATGGGTGATGTTTGTTATTCCGAAGGTTTGTTATTTTGAAGGTTCGTTATTCTGAAACACGCAAATTGCATATACCTAGATGTTCATTAGTCTGAAAATGGAAAAGGGTTCGTTAATCTGAACATTTGTGCTGTTATTCCGAAGGTTCATTATTCCGAAGGTTTATTAGTCCGAAATGAAATAAGGTTCATTATTCTGAAGGTTTAATAGTCCGAAAATGAAATAAGGTTCGTTAGTCCGAAAATAACTAACGAACTAACAAACCTTATTTCATTTTCGGACTAACGAACCTTCAGAATAACAAACCTTATTTCGTTTTAGGATTAATGAACCTTCGGAATAAGGAACCTTATTTCATTTTCGGACTAATGAACCTTTGGAATAATGAACTTTCGGAATGATGAATCTTCGGAATAAACTAACATTCGGATTAATGAACCTTTGGAATAACGAACTGTTACCATTAAAATACCCATTCATAATTTACAGTGTCAGCATTCTATCAAAAACTTTTCAAAGAAAGCTTGGACGAATATTACTTGATACTGTAGTTTCTACACATGTTATGGACCTTGCAATGAAATAAGTATTTGGATTCATTAAAAAAAAAGAACACTCAGGACTTGAACTATTATTGTACATTGTTTTTTAATTTTTTCTGTTACATTGAAAAAAATGTGGCTCTTCTGTATTGGGAAGCTGTGAAATCACTTTTTTTAGGGGGGGGGGGGTCATTGTACTGTGATATGTAGAGAAATGTTAGTATAGGAAGGAAGAATGCTTTTGTCCATAAAACTGCTTTCTTCCTCATCCAATCTTCTACCTTCATCTAGCCATTGACGTGCATTCAACCATTCTCTTTTTTCTGTACACAACGCATTCAGTCTTGAAAGCAGTGAATGTTATTTTTCTAAAAGTGTTATCCGTTACATGATGTTAATAAATTGGCTTTCTAGGCAGGTTTCTGCTTTCAAATTCTTTTGATAAAAACAACACTTCTTGTTGCATTTTGCATCATAAGGCTCATAACATTCTTCTTAGTCTGGATATACAATGTAGATGTAAACCTAGACGACTAAATATGTGCATCACTTATGTGCGTCAAGTTGATACAATGCATTGGGTTGTGAAATCAGAATGTGTGTTTTGAATGGTATAGGTATCAGGGAAAAAAATACACGGGGGCTCGGGGCGAATTCGCCCCCAAAACACCAAAAAGAGCCCTGGAAAACTAAAAAAGAGCCCCTGAAATTCTCATATGGTCCAATGTAAACTGTAATACAATGTAGAAATTTCAGGAGGGTGGGCTCAAAAAGTAGCCCGGAAAAAAAATTATTATTTTTTTCCCTGATAGGTATTCTTTTCTTTAAAAATGTGACACTAAATCAGTTCTGACTTTTTCCACTTTTAATGCATGAGGTAATTACCATGCAATTTACCACATTTCTTCCAGTGTTTTGATCTTTCCCCAATTTTGCAATCCTTGCAAAATATGAGGCATCTGACATCTATCTTTTATTTAGTGAATATGAAGCCTGTAATAACTCTCACTGAAAACAGATTAGAATATGTCTCAAGCAATTTCAAAGTTTATAATTTGGCCAGTATCAGGTGTATATAACATTTGGACATTGTTTAACTTGTTAGATACCAAGCCCTCTAACCTGAATAGTATCACTACTCATATAATATTAGGCCTGATAGTGGGATATGTGGAACTCTGGTTACCAGCTACATTTGGACAAGTGGCCACAATTGGACTTGCTTAACACAGGATAGATGTTCTGGTACATAGCTGCAGGTGATTTTGTGTTGTGTTAAATTACACTAGCTGGAATGTTTCTTTTCAGGTTTTGTAAGGTGATGATAATCATTTACTGAGTCAAATTTTGGCCACTTGTGCCAATGTGGCTGGTAACCAGAGTTCCACATATCCCGCTAAACAAAAGGACTGACAAGATGGAGCGATAACTGCAGACCACTTACTCGAAAGAGCAAAATTTATGTGGCAGCCAGCATTACTTTTTAAAATTGATTGTTTCTATTAAACCTACTCCTATGGTAAACAGGCATTATGCTTAGGCATCCCCATATCTTGAAAAAGTTAGATTGAAGTGATGTTAAGTTTTATGTGAAGCATTGTAATTCAGGGAGAAATGCATGGGCTGATTATGCAGCAAGTGTTAAGTACATGATTTGTGTGCACTCTTCCGGTTTTGTCAGGGAAAAGTGCTCGTTGTTGAAAAGAGCTTTTAAAATTTCGAAAGGCCTGACTTGCCAGATGTAGCCTAAGCATTCTGGGCACGTCTCTCATGCTTGACTCATGCGCACCATGAATGTGATGGTGAATGTTGATTGAGTAAAGAGGAGATAACAGAGGAAGTTATTAGTCTTGAGTTGGGTCCTGGTATTAAAAAAAACAGATTAGAATGAAACTTGTTGAATATGGTTTTGTGTTTCCTGTGGTTATATGTATAGACATTTTGTATACATTTATTTTTATGTGCTTCTCTTTACCCGAGGGAAGCACATACTCTATGAATGTACATGTAATGATGTTGAATATTGATTTAAGGATGAGACAAAGTGGGAACCAGTGAAATGATGATTGGACTGAAGCATGATTAATATGATATGTTCTCATTTAAAAAAAAAGTATATTCTGTGTATATCGATTCATACTCTGGGGACAAACAAGCGTTGAGATTGTAACAGTGAATTGCCATTACATGTAAGCGAGGGTGAAACAGAGAGAACTGTTAACATTGAGTCCTGGTAGTAAACAGGATATTGGACTGAAACTGGTTGAATGTCATTTTTTGCCTTTTCGATGGGTGTCTAAATAAACATTGTCTGTGTACATGTGCTTCTCTTAACCCAAGAGACTCACAAGCTCTGAGACTAATGGTGGTGAATGATGATTGAGTAAGTGACGTTGGTCAGTCTTACTTTGATATGATTTGATTTTGGTATAACACTCATTTTCTTTAGACTCCATCAGAGTTATCTCAGGCTTCAGTGAGTTAAACATCCTGTCCTCTTCAATATTCTATAAAAAGATTTGAATCAGTGACTTCAAGCTTAAGAGGTAAGCCCCTTCATCCTCTCTCTGCTTTGATGAAGCACGTTCTGTTTAAGTGACATAGCCCCTGGCAATAGTAATGAATACTACATCAGGGAGTGATTGGCTCCATATCTGATACTTGTGCCTGCTATATTAGGTTTTTGCCACCGCTTTTCAAAGTCAGTGTGAAAGTCATTTTGAGTGTCACTTTCAAGGTCAGTTTGTACCTTATCTCCTGTAGAGGGCCTCATACATTTTTAGATTGAATCTAGCGATAGTGCGTCAAAATCAAGGAAGCTCATGATATACATGAAATGGCAGTCTGTAATGTCTTGTCTAGAGTGTTTAACCCAATGAGCATGATTCAATTTCAATATAACATACATTTTCCATACACCCTAGCCCGAGTTATCTCATAGTGTTCAACTAGTTAATGTACATGTGCATGTATGACTTAGGATGAGGTCTATGCAGCACTTCCAATACATGTACTATCTGTTCGTCTCTAAAAAAATGATGAACAATGAATACCGGATATCATGTACACAAGAGACAATGTTTGGAATTGAAATACAATAAAATAGCTTTAAAAATATTCTGTTTGCAAAGAAATTTTGTTCACTTATCATCCATGAACCCATTGACTACTGGATACTTTATTTCCCATAGACTTATTATGAGGACCACCTGGTTCCTGCAGCAAATGGGTTTAAAGCAATTCAGTATAAACCTCTGAATGATCTCTTGCTTTTATCCATCCATGTTACTCAGAATCACACATCCATCCTTCTGTTGCCATCCCGACTATAGTCCCACATACCCCTCTTCATGTTTAGTATGATGACAAGGTTCTTGTAACCGCAAAGCACATGTACATAAAATGAACGAAATGGTATGCATGCTAATAAAGCTCACGAGACCACCATTCCACCACCTCATCACCACCTCGTTGGCATGGAGGTTGGTTAATTGATAAACAAAGTGATGACTCAGGCATGTCTATAGTTCACCGTTTACAACTGGAGGTCCACGTGTAAAGAGTTGGCTCTCTCCCCACGTCGTTGATATCGTGGGGTTGCATCCCACTGGAGTATCATTGAGCAAATATGATTGAAATGATCATTGAAATGAAATTTGACGTGGGGATCCTTCGTAACGAGAGCGCAGCTCGTCAAACGAGGTGATGAGATCTATGTCACACACCATCAATATCTCATTCCCAGCTTGATTGACTAGTCTTGGACATCAAGACTCATGATGATTTGATTGATATCAAGTCCATTCTTTGGAATTTTAAGATGCATGGATGAAATGTAATTATAATAATACATATGTAAAATTCAAAATATTCTCATTTTAATACAATTCATCATCTTGAAATTAAGAAGGTAAGATTATTAGTCATTAAGTTAAAAGGCCTGCCTTCATTGAAGTTGATTGAATAATGTCTTTACATGTACTGCATAAGCATATTAGTTGGAATATCCTGCTGAAATGACTTATGTTCTCTCTGTTTAAATTTGAACTTGAGTTCTGGTCAGGAGATTACCATTAGTTTCAAATCAACTGGGAAAGTTAGATTTCTTATCCGTTTGTCGTGAAAAGTGGGCAGCTATAGAAAAATAAAAGGATTTGAGAATCTGTCTTGTGGTATGCATTACTTTTGATGTGATTGAAAGACACTTGCAAATAATTTTTGTTGCCCCTTATGAAAATAAGCAAATTATGATTGCTGTATAACATATTAAAATCATCCACTTCAGATATATCACACAGATGCATTTCACGTTGATAAGCTCGTTAGGATTCCAAAGTATTTATTCTCGCAGTTTAAAGACAAATATAAAGACAAACTGGAGTTCTGGGGAGCGTTTCATGAAGAGTTTTGTCAGTGATTTTCACGGACAAGTGTTATAAGCTACTGAAAATCCTCGCATCTGATTGGCTGAGAATAAATTTGTCAGTGAAAATCACTGACAAGACTCTTCATGAAACCTCCCCTGGTCATGAGATTACCATAGTAAGATGCTGTTTCAAAGCAACTGGGCAAGTTAAATGGGTTGTACATAAATGCAGGTGTCTAGTGTAAGATTTGGGGATTATTGAATTGATAAGATATTCTCCCTCTTTCCCTGGTAGGCGCTTACACATGCACACAGAAATGAGTATATGGGACCACACACAAATCTGCATGTATGTTTGGCCTGAAGGCTTTTATTTCTTATCTTATTTCAAATATGAGGGCTTTTCAAGAAGTTAAATGTTGTTCTAAAGGCACCTTTATTTTACCATCATATTCTTCCTAAGTGACATGGAAAGAATGAGAAAGCTCATCAAATTAGTTTTCAGCTCTCTCAAACCTCAAGCTTTCTTTGAAAGCCAGAAGGATGTTAAGCTCTGTTTAGTTAAAGGCATTAGCTAACATTGTTATGATTTTAAAAAAATCTTGTTTTGTTACTTGAAAATGGGATAAACATAAGGGTTATAGTGTAAAAATACCAGTCTGAAAGTTTCAAAGTATAATATCCACAGGAAGTATTTTTAAATATAAAAAATGTGAACCAATGTTTGAAAAATATATGATGGTCCGTTGCACAGAATAAACACAAGGAGTGCGCATGCGCGTATGATTCACCTTACCGTACTGTGTGTATTGGCGTATCACGCGGCGGGAGGCACATAACAGCATTTTCAAATTCAAGCAAAGTGGTCCTATTAGTGATTGTCTTGTGAGACGAAGGATAATAAAATCGTCGTTTGCGTCTAACTTACACTTTTTAATTCCAAATTATGGTTGGTTTCAGGGTTTTTGAGTACAAATACAAGTACTCATACACATGTTTAATCTTAGTTTGATAATTTTTTAAATCAACTACTCACAAAGTTAGCCAATGCCTTTAATGCCCTTCTGGCTCTTAGCAGATGATAGGTTTCTGACATGACATGTAAAGTTGAAATTGAGTCTGTAATCATAGACTAGAGATGAGTCTATCATAGTGCAATAGTGTTCAATGATTGGCAAGTATGAGCCATTGATTGAATGTCTAGTACATTCACACGCTACTGTATGGTAGTCAGTTAAATTGGCAAGGCTACCGACTTAGAGGGGTCCATCAAATGAGAACAATTATTTAACTATTCCATGAAATTTACTTTATTTATAAGTGAATTGAAACATGTATATTATGATATATGTAGTTAAAGCATATTTTAATGCCAATACATTGTTGTTAATTATGGATATTATGTTATTGCCATCTATCTGCGAATGTTTTAGATGCTTTTCGGATCATGGCCTGGATAAAGCCCTGTTGCCAGTTTACTCCTGTCTCAAAATCGTCTGCTGTTTACCTTGTTTAATGGCATGGTGGCAGTGGTGGAATAACCACCCTGCTTTATGGAAGTCACCAATGGTAAATTTTACTCCAAATCAGGACCAGGCGTTCTGGTAGGCTTAAAAAAGATCTGTCTGTTAACTCCTTCAGTCCTACCAACTTACTGCCATACCATGTGGAGGTGCCAATGCACAGGTACAGCTCTTATGCTGAGAGATCAGGCAAGGGATGCCCCATGACCTCAATCCACCATCACATCCCCTTCTCTGAATGTCTCTATTTTCTCCATAAGGCTTTTAAGCACTAGTTTCAAATGGACGTTGACTTTGAGAAGGGCATTCAGAGCACTAATAATTTTGAAACACTGATGTCAAAGATGAACTCAGGCAAAAGACAAAGGAAAGATACATAGTGGAGAGATACATGTAGGATTAAGCAAAAACATGTTTACATAAACACAGTGACATATATATATATATAAAAGAATGAGTTGAGAAGAAATGGAAACAGAAAGACAGGCATATGTGGAAATGTTAGAAGTGACATAAAGCTGGATAAGGGAAATGGGGGGGGGGGAAGAGAGATAGCAAGAGAAATGAAGAGGGAGAGAGAGAGAGATGGAGAGAGAAAGAGAAAAATTGAACACATTGCCTATTGAATCATTTTTTTAAGGGAAAATAATGACAACTGTTATTTCAATATTTTCTTTAATTCTAATATCCTTTGTACAGTTATTGATGCTGATAATTATTCTACAGATATCGCTTGAGTAACCTAGCCATTTTCAGGTTCGCTGGTACACTTTTAAAGGAGAAAATAATTATTATGATTGTTTAGTTTAGTTGCATGATTGTGACAATAGTTGACACTAGTTGGCAAAGGGATAAATAAAGTGTGCAGGAAAGAGAGAGAGAGAGAGAGAGAGAGTGATTTAGTGAATGCTTATTATTTGTATAACTGACAACCCCAAAGTGCAGAATCTGGTATCTGTAGAAAAGAAGCATCATTAATTTTGTATACTGAATGACCATGCAAACTATTAACATTTAAACTGTGTGGATTTCTCAATTCTACAATCTACATGTACCCATAGCAAGCCAATCCTGAGGGAAAAGTTCAAGTTTAAGATATGTGTGCATTGAACTGGTGCTTGACTAATGCAAAACAGCATGCCCTATTTCAATGCACTTACGCCACACTAAGCATTTCCAATAACGAAAAAACCCTTCACTCTCTCCACACGGTCGGCAAAAAGCATGCTAAAAAATGAGATGAATAAAATCCGGCATGCAGGAAGAGCCTTCCTCTCTACATGCAATCTTTTCTTTTCTTTTGCCTCAAGAAATACCTTGCGTGATTCATTCAAGGGATGCGCATGCTAATTTAGGCAAGCTCTTTTGACGAATGCCCCGCCTGATTGCCACCGACGGCTACAAGGATTCGATCAAATTGGAATAAATTTTTCCCTCACAAATCACATTTTGGAGTTATGTTTCTATTTTGGAAAGATGTGGGTAGTAATTGATTGATTCATCCGCAGGGTAACTGTAAAATAACTCTCAGAAAACATGGAGATTATGGTAATTTTAGCAAACATGCTGTGGCTGTTGTAATATTGATGAGGCCTAAGTGATGTCTGGATTACAGTGAGGAGTATATTCATTCTTCTCTTGTGACTCATTTTGATGCGGAAAATGTATTTTTGGGTGGAATTTCATGAATGCTTATCAATCCCTTGATTAAGAATATTGGTACTCAGACAAAATAAAGAAAGGAGACAGATGCAGAAAAGGAGAGAGAATGGAAGGGGTAGAGAACAAAAACGGGTGAAAAGACAAAGACAAGGACTAGGAGAGAAAGAAATCATGAAGAATAATAAAAACTACCAAAGAGAAAGATAAAAAAAAATGAAAGAAGGAAATATGAGGAAGAAATACAAGAAAACTAAATTGTACAAATAAAATGATGTGGAGGTGTAGGTAAATGATGTACAAGGAAAATAGAGGAAATGAAACATTTGTTTATGTAACTTCAACATGAAAATTTGGAGATTGTGAAGATGGGAAGAGGGAGAAAGAAAGAGAGAATAAAAGAGGGATGGATTAGATAGAGATGGAGAAACAGAGATAGATAGATAGAGATATGAAGAATGAGGTAAGGAAGGAGAAAGACATTGGGAGGGGTGGGGAGAAAGGGGGAGAAAGGTAAGGGTATTACTAGTAAGGGTGTATTTTATGGTGTATAAATTCTATAATTTAATAAAATACCTTTGTAGGGAAAAATATTTAAAAAATAATCTGGATGTCAAGTGTTATAGGTAATGTATGGATACATCACTCAATCTAGGTTAGAGATGTGAAATAACTTTCATTTTGTATGAAGGGAATTTCCATTTGTATCATTCATGAATAAAATATATGATTTTTGTTAAAATTTCTATATTTAAACCTGTCAGTGATTGATGATAGAATACTAGTAATCTACCACTTTCATCTAATGAAGGATATAGGACTAAACCATGTTACATAGATGTTGTAATTGAATTGGAAAACTTGGATTGTGCATTCATTGTCTTTATATCCATTCATATGTTTCTGTTGCCCTCCTGAAAAGGTATTGAATTACATGTACTTGCTGTCAAAATTAAATGAATGTCATATCAGGGTAAGATATGAAACTATTGTCATATATTGGGAGCATCTGATGAAATCTCATCATCAATCATTTCATCCATGAATTATAAGTGCCTTTTGCTAAATATTTTAGAAAACACATTTCTGTAAGATTTTAATGAGTATGCTGCGTATTGGTGATGTGAAATATTGCATGGTCATGATACATGTATCTATGCGTGATGAGTTCCTCAAGGATGTTTACATAATGGCCCAACATCATCATCTCAGGAATTGCGGAAATATTGGCCAAGAGTTTGAGTGGGATGTGCGACTGACATGAGATGAGAGCAAGGGGAAAGGGGGGGGGGGGGTGGATTGGGATATGAATACGAAGATCATGCAGGGAAGGAGAGGATATGGAGGTAGACATATACTGTGAATAATGCATTGACATAGACAGGGAGAAAGAGGATCAAGATGGAGGGGGAAGGGGAAAATGGGAGGAGAAGAAAGGAAAGAGGGGGGAGGGAGGCTGGAAGGGAGGGAGGCTGGAGGGAGGGAGATATGGAGGAAGGAATGAGAGAGGAAGGGAGGAGGGAGGAAGGGAGGAGGGAGGAAGGGAGGAGGGAGAGAGGAGAAGGGAGAGAGGTAGGGATGGAGAAGGATAGGGTGATGTGTAAGTGAGAATGAGCAGGAAATGTGTAGGAAAAGAAGACAGAAAGAAAGAGAGAGAAGAAAGAGAGAAGGCTTGGGAGAAATTGTGAAAGAGAAAAGGGACATAATATACAGAAAGTTTAAAAAGTGATGAGGAAGACATATTGAAGACAGAAAAGTATGCTTTGCATTGACTGGGGAGAGGGGGAAAAGGGGCGGGGGGGGGGGGGGGGGGTAAGTGTAAGGAAGAGGGGAAGAAAAGATGGAAACAAGGGATGTGGGCAAAGTAAAAGAAGTAAACCACCTTGGCAGAAACTGAGATGACAGTGGTTTAAGATGTGCACTTAGATGATAGAAATACATGTATAGGATTTAGAGAAAGACAACATTAAAACCACCTTGAGAGAAAATGAGCTGGTAGTGGTTAAGATATAAGATGTGCACAGAGAAGATAGGATAGAAGATGAATATACACAGGATGTGTGGAAAGATAACACGAAAACCACCTTGAAAGGAAAGAACCTTGAGAGAAAGTGGGATGTACAGGCAGGCAGGCAGGATGGAGATGCTCCTTGTATTGACTGTTTGATTTGGGCTGATCATGCCATTAGCCCATTGCCCCTCATTCAACATTTACACTGCCTGCCAAAGTGTTTACCCATTGGCCTGGACTGTGTGAAGAGAAGGAGGGGGGGGGGGTAGGAAATGACTTGGAGGGATACAGGAGAAAAAGTGGTAGTGGAGGATTGTAAGTTGCAAGGACCAGATGGGGAAGGCAATGGGGGGGGGGGGGGGGGGGGAGGAGAGGGAGATGGAAATGGATAGTGAGGAGAAATAACAAGTGAATTGTGGTGACTGGTTAAGGCAGGAGGCAAATGGAGTGCTTGAGGTGGAAAGAGAAGGATAGGAGGCAAGGATGGGGTATTGGGAGAGAGGTAGTATCATGAAAGAGAGATTGGAAGGGATGTGGGGTTAACTTTTGCTTGGAGTGTTTAAAGGGAAGCGGTAGGAGACAGGGATGGAAGATTGGTGAAAAATACAGAGGGAAAGAGATGATCAAGCAGAACATGGCAGATGGGCAAATGGAGAATGTAGAGGAGGGGCAGGGTAAGGGATGGGAGTATGTAGAAAGAAGGTATAGGAAGTGGAATAGAAGGTGTTTAGGGATGTGGGTATACCTGTTGCCTATGGGATGCAGAGATTGAAAGGGGAGGGGGGTGCTGGATGTAAGATATAATGGAGAATTGCAGATTCAAAGACGAGGGTAGAGAACAGGTTAGAGGATGAATATGTAATAAAAGGTGGGGAAAGGGATGCTGGGGGAGGGGGGGGGGGAGGTGATAAAGATGGAAGACAGATGAAAGGGTAAAGGAGGGCTAGGAGATAGGGATAGATGGTGAGGAGGAATACAGGGCAAGAGGGGTTACAGAGGACAACAGAGTAGCAGGTCGAGAGGACAGGTGGGGGTACAAGATAGCAAGTGGTGGATTGGGAGAAGGTGAATTTGGACTGAAAAACTAATGGTGAAGATGGAGGAGGGACATGTGGAGAGGACAGGTGAGAGACACAGAGATTGATCGTCGGCATTTGAGATACCTTTTTCAAGCAGAGTGCCATTGCATGCATTTACATGTGTGATGTGCTCAGTAAAAGGCCACTGGGGTGTAAGTACATAAAATGAGGGGGAAGAGAGTAAAGGTGGCGAGAGAGAGAGAGAGAGAGAGAGAGAGAGAGAGAGAGAGAAAGAGAAAGAGAGACAGATAAACAGACAGAGAGACAGATAAAGAAACAGTGAATAGAGATGAAATAATGCAGACAGAAAAGCAGGTACTGTAGACTGAAGGATAGGAAAATTCTCATTCGACAGATTTTTAACAGAGGAGGAATGGAGGAATAACAGCATGAAGATGATGAAGGCTTGAAAGTCTAAGAATTCAAAACAAGAAGGGGAGGGGAGTTGAATTAAAGAGATGCAAAAAAAAAAGAAGAAAAAAGTAAGCAGTTTTCAGTTGACTATTAGGCCAAACTTAACTTGTTTATTATATGTAACACTAATATTGATGCCTGTGACAGAAATTACTATGACAAGGGCACTTTCACATTAAATGGTCTTTCAGGGAGGTTTTAAGTGTTGCACTGATTAGGTTATGGAGCTTTTTTCTATCAAATGCATGGAATCCTGCAAGGTAGTAGCATTCGAAGAACCAAGAAGTGTATAGAATAGAACATTTCAGTTACTTGCTGAGAAGCTGATGGTAAATTGAATGCTTTTTAGTCTAGACTGATAAATGTGATGAATCATGGAGACCTCATATGTATGGAGGCACATTAAAGGCCATGAACATTATTGATAAATGTCTTAATAATGAGAAAATATTATGTGCAAGACTTGGATATGGACAAGTTAAAAGCTTTTAAGCTCGTATTAAGATCTTTCAGACTTGAAAATGGTTTTTAGATATAGCTGATAATGAAAGTTCACTTTCCAAGAAGATGCCAGTTTCCACTTTGGAGAAATAAAGTAATAGAGCTAATATATACTCCGTCAACATGTAGATAGATGTCAACCTGAAAAGGTCTGTTAGTTACCACTTTAGAAATTTTTTTATTTGCATGTTCTCTCCATCAAAAGAAAGGATGATCAGAATTGGTTCTGATATATCTGGGAAAGTACATGATGCATTATCAGAAATTGTGCATGTTTGATTTAAATAGAAGGAGTTGAAGGAAAGAAGAAGGAAGAAGAAGATATATGTCTGATACCCTTTTCATATTAGGGGTAGAAGTGTGCTAAGTTGGAACTAAGTCTGGACTTGGCATGCTTCTACAGCTAACATGAACCCTCTTGGTATCAGCTATCGGCATCACTTACCCTTCTCTTAGTGTAGACTTCTCGACCCACTTCAAGTAGTGGGTTAAGTCCGGACTTAGTCTTGACTGGAAGTGGATTCCTTGTTACATGAATGCTATATCCAGACAACTTGATGCGGCTTGAAGAGGGTTAGCTGTATGTTTTAGGCATCTCATGTGCACACCCATGGAAACAATGCAAATTGCAGATGTTATGCCCTTAGCTGCTGTAAATATGAAAGGTAGCATGGTTTAGATGCAGATGAAGGCAGTAGCTGACTAGCTGTATACATGTAGGTGTGGACTACATGTAAGTCGGCAATTGATGACCCTTTTGGCAGTATTCGATGCACTAGGGATGTCCTCTGACTGACTGATCTTTGGGGGAAAAAAGGAAGTATAAATGTCACATCTAGAGAGAGAGAGAGAGAGAGATAGAATGAAACTATGAGGAAATGTATACATTTTATTCAAATAGAAGGATTTTATGAGATCCCTTAGGTGACCAATGATAGATGCCTGTGAGGGATATAATGTGACTTGTTGCATGTCAAATAAAGTCCTGTTCACATATGACATGATAAACTACCTCTAAAATACTGCCGTGGCAAAGTAAAATGGTGTAAGAATAATACACCTCACATGCATCCAGTCCAGTATATGCCTGTGGCTTTTGTTATGGCAGTCATATTTTTGTCAATCCCACTTGATATTCATGTAATGTACAATGTATAAAGCTGTTATTTGCTGCGGTGTTTAAGGCTCATTCAGATATGCAAGTGCAAACCTTGGAAATCACCCATGCACATTTCCCCCTTATGATAATGGGATGGGCATCAACATGTCAATAATAGTTTACACTCATATGAAGGAGAGTTTTGCCAAAAGTTGCGCAGGCAAACTTGTGACATCATATTTTCTTCTGAATTTATAGGAATTTGATTGGTCCACAGCTTTCTGTTGCTAGGAGGCCTTTGCTTTTTTGCCCCCTCATACCCCATTCATTTACGTGCAAAAAATCCCCCAAAACAACGGGGGTTTGCTGCTTTATATCGTCCCTTTTTCACGAAGTGATGGATATGAGGAAAATCACAAATTTTTCCGATTTGAGTTTTTTTTCCATTTTTGGACATCTTTCATTAACATCTTGAACCTCACAGAGTTTCAGACTAATAATGTCTAATTACGTAATTATGGCAATGACGTCAACAAGAAAATACCTATAAAAAGGATTTCTGTTTTCACGAAGTGACGGCTTTTAGCCGTCCCGTATGTTTTATGTGTGCAGATGAGATCTGTCACTTCGTGAAAACCAAATCACAGTGGGTCCTTGAATTTTGTGTTTTCACAAAATGATAGCAATGTTTACAGCTTATTTTCTTCTAAAATATAAAAAGAATATGCAGATGATTAATAATGAAGATTGTCCAGAATATGCCCTATACCAGGATATAAAATTTATTCACTCTTCATACATTAAAGAGGTTGAGATTGAGGCATGAATCTTTGCAAGCGATTTACTCAAAACTAACTTTTTTAAAGTTGCGCACTCATCCGTCACTTTGTGAAAGCAGGGACGATATGTGAACTAACCTTTATTGTGTTGTGTATAAACGTGCCTTTAAGAGTTGTCTTGAGTGATAACATCCTGAAATGGCTGTCATCACATTCATGCATTTTTGCGCAATCTGTTGAAAGCCCCATCACTTTTGAAATGTCGTCATGTATATTGCTTCTGGCATAATATTATGAGAACTCTCCTTTTTGTAAATACTTTTTGCTGTGTCTCCTCAGATATCATTTGTATAGTAGTGTATTGCAAATCTTTTGAAGGTTTGCATTCATAATTTTCTTCTAAAAACTCTGATATAGTCTCAGTCATTGAAGGATAAAATGACTGAAACACTCTTGAAAAATTTTCAAAAAGAGAGAAAAAATGTGATTGAATGGGATTAAACAGAAATGTTATGAAATATTTTGAGGCTTATATGGCTTGTTTGAGAAAGAACATTGTCATATTTAAAACCTCATTTTCGATATCAGTTAAAAAACTTGTTGACCCCCTAGCATATGCCAGTGTATGAACTCCCACCCCCTCAACTTTAGAAATGTAGCTATGGTCTAGTTCTGTGACTGCCCGAAGCATCCAGAGTAGAAACAAGTATCTCATGTGTCACTTTGACTCCTGGCCAGTCGATCTTGGTCATTGCAACAAGCAAATTTGTGACACCGAATCGCCACCTTCCGCCTAAGTGCAAACAATTGGAAGGAACCAGTCTTAAACTGAAAGTGCAGTAGGTTGAATGGCACTGCTGTACTGGGTACCTCTAAAGGGGTAGACAATTACATTATATAGACCCAAACTTTTGTGCTTATGCTCTGATATGCACCAGCACCACAAAATATATTCTTGGAAGTTGGAACTATTAGGAAAGACAAGATACTGTGCTAAGAGAAGGGGTATAACATTCACTACATTTTATTTCGTTGAGTTGCAAGTGAAAGAGGGAGAGAGAAAGAGAGGGGGGGGGGGGAGAAAACAAATGCTGCATGGTTGGTTGTATAGATGTCATTTAGCCTGTTACTAATTACTTTTCTTTTTCCTAGATTCATATTTAGGCCTAGATTTATTGCAAGAATTTAGATATTATGATTATACATGTAAGTTAACCTCCAAATTTTGTAGTAAGAGAATTTCAAGACTAATTGGTATATTTTAATTACAACTTGCCTCCTTGCCCCCCCCCACCCCTCTTTCTTAATTTCATACATTTCATTCACTTGTTTTAGGATTCCCTTCCCTCTTTCTGCTGAAGTAATTTGTTGAACAGAAAAATAATGAATTTTTAAGTGAACTTAAAAAATAAATCATGCTGATTTTTTGATGTGGAAATGCCTTGCTGACTTCAAAACTCTAAAGAAAGAGACGTGGGATGGTTACTTAAAGCCATGTGTTATTACCATTATGATGAAGTGGACTACAGAGATTAATTTCCATAACCGCATCATTGGTGTTGGTGGTATCCAGAAGTTCATCACGTGGGTGGAATGCAGATGATTTCACAGCCACACCTGTTGATGTTATGTGCGGGAATCCTGCTAGACTATAGAAAGAAGATTATGGTTTGATTACCATTTTTTTTTTTATGAGAAAGCATAACATTGCTTGAATTTTAGTCATGGAGGATTAAAAGGTAGATATAGGGGTAATGAAAGTTTTAAAAAGGTGGGAAGTGAAAAATAATGGTTTTATTATGGTTTGAATTTCCATAAATAAAATGTGAGCAGTAATTCCAGACTGTATGAAATGATGATTGAATCATAGTTTTGAGAGAGAAGAAGTAGAAATGATGGTTTGGTCCTAGTTTAAAGTATGGGAAAGGAAATTATGGGTTGGTCATTATTTTGGGGAATGGAAAGGGAAGAACATGTTGCTTTATTATAGTTTTGAAGGGGGAGGAGAGAATGAAATTCAATGTGGAGGGCATTTGCTGCATGATTTTATAAGATTATTATAATTTTTGTGTGTGTTACAGTCTGGAGAATTACAGTTTTCCCCTTGGTTGTTCTTTTTTTTTTCAATCATTGTAAAATTAGTGAAATGTTACCTGGTACAATCTGGTTGTCAGCATTTATTACAGGTCTCATCATCATTCTCATCATTATTATTATTATCACCATCTTCTTCATCATTATCATTATCATCCTCCTCCTCCTCCTTCTCCTTCTCATCATTTTTACTATCGTCATCTTCATTATTATCCTCAAATGCCACTTTCATTGTCATTATAATTGTTATCATCATCATGCATTATCATCATTGCTATTTCCATAGTTCCTTACTTTCTTAACTTCCTACTTCTTTCATCTGTGCCATGGTCAAATTGGTGATGCTATAGAAATTTCTTTTATTCTTCATGAGCAATTTTTCCCCCAAGATTTGACACAGAAATGAGAAGTTTCATTCCCTGTAGTGTATGGAATAAAGTCTTGACGTCATACTGGAAATGGTTTGAAGTGCCCATATATTAGTTTTCACATCCCTGTGCACTTGAAGATGAAATCTTATTCATCTAATATCTTCTTTACCATATAACCTCATTCCGTGACAATATGCTTTGCATTCTGATGTGCTTGACTTCTTGTGTTTGAATTTTAAACTGGTTCAGGTTCAAAGTCCAGCCATAATCTCTCTGGGAAAATAGATTTGTTGATAATCCTTAGAGGCAAAACATTAGCTCTTTTAGTGTTTATGCTTACTTGGTTAACCTATTGAAAGAGAGAGAGAGAGAGAGAGAGAGAGAGAGAGAGAGAGAATACATGTATGCAAGTATGACTTGATCTATATGATGAAAGGTTGTAAATTCTAAATTAAGAATGGATTTCAAGCCTCTTCCATGCCCAATGTCCCCCCCCCCCCCCCCCCCCGTCAAAAAAAAAAGAAAGAAGGGAAAAAATAGAAAAATGAATGCTGCAGCAAAGTAGAAAAAAAATTAAAAGATTTTACCTGAAAATGAAAGGTAAGTGGTGAAAAAAGATGAAAGCTGCGGTTTGTTACTAAGGACACTATTGAAAAGCATGGTTTTCACAGGCAAGCAAATATTTTATGAAGGATGCCAATGTAAAAAAGAATGGCAAAATCCAACATTCGCATTTTATGTGCCGAAAGTTGACCAAACTTGCGCAGAGGTTTGGAAGCTTTGTAAATTGTTCGTGGGATACAGGAAACATTTGCAAGAAATTTCAAACTGTCTTTAAAATTCTGCCGAACTAAAAATGGGCAATTGAGGATGCTTCTGAACCCCGCGCAAGTTTTGGAGCATAAAATGCCAATGTTGGACTCTGCCATTTTTTGACATCCATATCCTTCACAAAATGTTCACGTGCCCATGAACGCCATGCTTTAGCATATTACACTTTGTATGTTTTTACATTGATAGGGGGAAATTGAGTTCTGGGAAAGTGTAAAACAATTAGTAAGCTTTCTAATTATTTTTGTCAGTTTGGTAGAACATCTTTAAAGGAAATATCCCTTGGAAAGGATTCCTTTTCAAATATCCCTCATATTTGAAATATGACAAGTTTGTGTCTAGTCCCATATATCCTTTTCTGTGTGCAGTGCATGTGCTTTGCAGCTCAAGATCAAGTTGATTTCTCATCATTTTGATGACTTCAAAACCTCAAGGTACACACAATTTTTTGTCCACCATCTAATCAGTCTTTCCCAATTGCTTTCATAGAGACAGTTTCTTTCACATTGAAATCACATGACCAGAACTATGGTTTATCCTTAACCCATTGAATACTGGAACCAGATGAACCATATATAAAATCTATGGGGATTCAATCATTTCGGTAGTCCATGGGTAAAGTGCAGTGCATATTTTGCCATGCTGGTTTATTAGGTGGTATAGCATGCTGGGTCTGAGTGAGGATAAGGTATACAAATATGTACGGCTGTGAGAGCGTCTGGTTGGAAACTATGGTACCTGAAGTAACGCGAATGTGACTGTCCGAAGGAAAATGGTCGCATTCGCGTTACTGAGGGCACCATAGTTTAACCAGACCCTCTCACGGCTGTATATATTTGGTTTATATCCATCATCTTTAGTATAGTTAAAGGGCAGAATCTGCAATCTTAAAATCAGAGATTCTGCACCTGTAGATACTAGTATAACATTAACCGCTGTTGCAGTGTTCGAATTGCGCGCAGATCTAAACTTAGCAAAATGATGACATCATCACGCATTGGCGCCTAAAACAATAGACATGTGCAAAGTAATGTCGTCACAATCAAGTACGCACTTTTTGCGCGATGTCATACGCCGTTGATAGAATCCATAAATAGTAGGTCCCGACGAACTATTAACGGCTTGTGACATCAGACGTTACCTTCCATGGCAAATTTGCTCATTTGCATGATGCTGGTTGGAACTGTATTTTATCACATGATGTGCATACATGTAGACCAATCAATTGCAGAGATTCTTATTATGACAGATATAATACAAAATGATACCATCTTTGAATGGTTAAATTACACACTGTTCAGAGATGGCTCTCGCAAAGTCAATTTTGCCCTGATGTGCTCAGACACCTCATACTCCTCAAATCAATACCGTTCACTTCTCCAATCTCAGAAACAAATTTGACAGCCTGCAATGTGATCGCTACCAATGGGAAGGGAGCTATACTGTAGTTATTGGGGGCTATATGTGTTCATGAATGTTTGTACATGATGCTTGGAGGGCCTGGAGTAGGGGTAGACCTGTATGTTTTCATGAATATTTGTGATGTTGATTGGAGGTGGGAAAGGGTATGTTTTTACATGTTAGCAGGAGTGGGAGAGGGGGTCACCTAAGTGTTAGCAGATAAGGCTGAAATGAGATGTGTTCGATCCCTGCTTAAGTTGGGTAAATGTTCACTTGTTGGGCACATGTGTACATGAATTTTTGGAAAATGATATTTGGAGCAAGAGGGATGGGGAGGGGGGTGGGAAGTTATGCAAGACAAGGGAGATGAGGTTTGAAACAAAATATGTGACATTTGCACTTATGCTGAGTAAATGCATACTCAAAGGTTATTCGTGCCTGTGAATGTTTGTACATGTTACTTGCAAAAGGGGGGGGGGGGTGGAGTCACACAGGTGTTGAGAGGGAATGGTTGAAATGAAATATGGAATTTGTACTTACTTTGGGTAAACGTTTGGTCATGATTCTACCTTCATGTGAATGTCACAGTACTATCTTCTGAAGATATGAATGTATTGCATTGTTCAGGCCTGTCCATGTATGACTCCATGAAGCCCATAAAACACCATAGCAGCAGAACGTAATGATCTGTCAAATTGCAAAAAAAAACACTGTTGTATGGGCAATACTTCATTGCTATAGATGCACAACAATGGCCCATAATCTTCTTGAGCTATTTGCCATAATATTTAGAAGTGCATCATGCTTATCTCATTTGATTTTGCTTTTTTGTTTTGTGGAGTGGTGTACAGCCTTATATCTGAATAGGTCTTTCAGTGTTTGTCTTTTAGTATCAAACCTAGCTCAAGTGCTTTTTGTATTTCAAATGGTTACTGATCTGTTTGTATTTCAAAAGGTTACAAGTCTGTTTTGTTACACCTTATATGTATATTAAATTACATGTACATTAATGATAACTTGAGTTGAAACAACCTCTTCATTGCCTTGTTACCATTTCTTCTGATGTTTTTTGTTGAAACAAAGATAAAATTCTGTGTTTACTGTTTTGAAATAATAGAAAGCTTGGAATCAGTGGTTTCTGAAAATACATGTACACAAAACAGAAAGAATATTAAGAATCCTGTTTTGGACTGGTGAATTTTAAGCCTATATATGTGCCACAAATGTAGTCATGGAAACTATGAAATGATGGGATCGATACATTTGTATAGCAAGCATTCTGTCAAATTGACATAGAGTTGTATGCAGATGAAGTAAAGTGTAACTGAGATGTACCGAGGTTGTTTTAATGCTGAGCCTGTACCATCCTGCTTTAATGGAGAGATGCAATATACTTTTTGTAACAGTATCCTTCCAGCTTTTGCCTTTTGATCTTCTTTATCCTTTCGAAAAATGAGACGAGGTTTTGATGTCAAAACCTGGATGCCTTCTGCATTATACCACAAAAGATTGTCCTCTGTACTGCCTTGTTTGAGATGATGGAACTTCATCTGAATAAAGGATTATGGGTGTGTTATGTAATGCAAAGTAGATGAAGGACTCCTTTTAAATGGTCTTGAGCTAAAATGGAATTGGCAATCACATTTTTGTGAAAACCAACCTGCCATTGTTATTAGGCTCTTGATAAATATACAGTCTTGGATGAAATGTTTTGACATATTGCCATTAGTTTTATATTGTTGTTATTTGATATTGTCATGTTCATTCATAAATGAGAATATTTACGCCTTTGACTGCATCTTTTGTTGTTGCTCTTTATAAATTTTCAGGATAAGTGTATATATATATATACATATTTTTTAATAGAACCCAGGAAGCTTTGAATAGAACATTTTCACATGCATGGATAGTCTTTTTAAACTTAATCTAATGTCAGTCCTGTAGCCAGTTTAAATGTAATCAGCATCTTTAAATTAATGTAGCATCATATCTTTGATAAATTATGTAGTACTGCAAAAAAGTCAGAACAAATTAAGGGAATTTGTTATAATTTGTGTTGTGATTAGAAAGGCCGAGGTGTATGTAAATACATTACAAAATGATTTATTTTTAACAGTATAGTTAGCAACTTAAAGGTACTGAAAAATATGTTGAAGGTGCTGAAAAAGTAGTTTGCAAATATTTTTTTTTTTCAGTTAGATTCATTTCTTGTGGGCTATAAGCCAAGTTTTCTCCGGCAGAACCATTTAAAAATAACAGAGAAGAAGAGAAAAAAAATTGTAGTTGTCTTGAAATATCACTGATGGCAACCTTTACTTCATTTCATTCAGAAGAAATGAAAGATTGTAACCTTATCTCTTAATGGATTAGGCTGTTGCTTTTATTCTGAAATGCGAAACGGTTCCCTTGAAAAGTGTTATTTCACCATCCAGGTGCACATGGAATTATTTCATCGCAGTGTAGATGTTTTAAGAGTAGAGGCAAAGAATCATGAGATTCTGTGCAAAATGTTAAAAGTTAAAAGGAGAGGGCTGCTCTCCTTCTAGAAATATGAAACCCTTTTTTTTCATAAAAGGTGCTTTTTTGTTATCATCCTCATTCTCATTTTTCTTGGGCTAAATGATGAATTTGCTGGAGTTGAGGCAAAGGCTTATAAGAATTATACAGAGTTGAAAAGTGGAACTTATTGAAGGAAAAAAAAAAAAAAAAACCTTGATAGAGTGCCAAAGATTACTGCTGAGTAGTTTAGACAGGAAAGAGTAGACATGTAAAAGATAGGTAAAAGTTTTATGAAACCATGACTGCAGTTGTGAAAGAAAATGTGGAAAGAATGGAGTAAGGGTGATATAAGGGTGTGATGTAAGGTGTCTGAGGTGAAGAAAAAACATAAAATATTTGAATTTAAAATTGTTTATAATAATGATAATAATAGTAATAATAAAGATGATGATGACAAAAATGATAGTAACATAATAATAATGATGATGATAATAATAATAATAATAATAATAATAATAATGATGATGATAATAATAATAATAATAATAATAATAATAATAATAATAATAATGATAATAATAATAATAATGATAATGATGATGATGATGATGATGATGATGATGATGATGATGATGATGATGATGATAATAATAATAATAATAATGATGATGATAATAATAATAATAATAATAATAATAATAAATTATGATGATGGTACATGTACCATGTTATAACAATAATAGCAAAAACAATGACATTAAAAAACAATAATAGTAATGATGATTATAATAATGATGTTGATAATAATAATAATATTAAGAAGAAGAAGAAAAAGAAGAAGGAGAAGGAGAAGAAGAGGAAGAAGAAGAAGAAGACAAAGAAAATTATTTTGGAGTGCTAAAAAGGATATGTAGTAAAGTGCGTACAAATACAAAAATATTAAAAGAGAACAAAAATTTGTAAAATGCACATCTGTCTTAAACTGTATCAAAGTTGATCCATCGCCTTAGATTATCTTTTACTTGCTAAAATCTCTATTTCATGCAGTCGTTTTTGTTTGAGCACTGTCATATGATCGCAGGATTGCAAAACATAATTTGTCCATTATTTGAGAAAACTCCTAATAGTGCAAGTCTAGAGTTACTCAAGTCTCATGTATGCGTATTGTCTACTCTAGAGTTGGAAAGTTTTTTGACATATTGGTTGAGACGAGTCAACAACCTTTTCAGTGGATCAGTACACTGAACCCCCCTTTTTCTCAGCTGCAAAAAGGTACTGTAAAAGAATACACACAGTCAGATATATGGGACTACATGTGGAAGCTGTGTGTCATATATGTAAGACTGATTTTCTACAGTGTTCAGGAATGAAAGGAAAGACAATGTCTGACCACTTGCCACTAATTCACCTGTGGATCATTGAACTCGCTAAGGAGATACAGCCCACCCTTGTTTACACTGCATTTAATAAACTGTTGCCAAAGAAGAGGTATTTTAACATACAACAGTATATTCTTCAGAATATGACATGCAGCCCCTCTGTTTTTACAGCTACATAAAGATGCAGATACTGCACCACATTCCTGTATTTTTCTGTGACATTGATATGTCACGTACAAACAAATATATTTATCTGCACAACACCATTGGAACACTTTGCATCACAAGATTGGACACTTTCTAGAGAGTTTCGGAATGAAGGGAAACACAAATGTCTGACCACCTGCCACTAATTCACTTGCGGATCACTTAACTCGCAAAGGAAATACGGCCCGCCCCTGTCTATGCTGCATTTCACCACAAAAGAGAATCCTTCGATAAGATAACATGGAAATAGGGCATGGAATAATTCATCCCCTTCTCTGTTGGGGGATTGGGAGGGGTAGTGGGGTGATTGAGTTTTATTTGGGGGAGATTGGATGGGGTATATGGGTTGATGGAGGTTGGTATTTCTTATAGTCCCACTTACTTGTGCATGTGCATATGCATGTGGATCAGTCCGTAATACATTTTCTTTCTTTTCATTGTCTGTGAGCTCTTTTCTTGATCTTAAATTTTAACTTAAAATGTATGTGTGTTTCTGTGTCTGTGTCTGTGTGTGTGTGTGGGGGGGGGGGGGTGTAAGAGAAGGGGTTGCAGCTAATAAGTCTACACTTGATATTTCAGTAGTTCAAGGGTCAAAATATTCCGTCGCTTGTTGATTTTAAATGCTGCTATGGATACATATGGCAGCATCCTGTTTATGTTTCTGGAGGACTTTACATTCTATGTTTCCAATTTTTCGGTAGTTTGATTCTTCAAATAGTGGAATAAGATTACACTGTGGAAATTTTAATTGATATTTGAAGGGCATCATATTTTCCTGAATTTCCCCCTACCTTTACAAAGTTGGATTTTGAAGATTCAAAGAAATCTTCACAGAAAATATTCAAAAAAAAGTAAGAACGATTCAGGATAGAGCTCATAGAGGCCTACATCCTCTGTTAGTAGTATCGGGGGGGGGGGGGGGGGGGG